>WBNM01017157.1:31611-113188 GCA_013399055.1 Ramphastos sulfuratus | reverse complement strand
CCCCCCCCCCCAAAAAAAAAAGACAATTCACACACCAGTAATTTTATGATTAGACACTCCCTGAGAATAAACTATTACCATTTAACTTCCATTAGGAAAGAAAATACTTCTGCTAAAGATAACCAAGTTCATATTGCTTTCTCTGTTTTGTGTTGTGGGTTTGTTGGTTTTGTTTTTTTTTATTGTGAATGCAATTATCTCTTACAAAAATATGCTTTCCACTTATGTATATGACTGGGCTCACTTGGTAATGATCTTCCCATACATATCCTTAAAACAAGCTAGAGGTTGTTTGAGCTGCAGAGAACTAGGTCAGGTTATTTCTATAGCATTTAGGAGAAAAAAACAAACTGAACATAAAAATAGGTCCAGGTCTGTAGCTAATTTTGATTTTCCAAAAATCAGACTAGTAGAGGTGACCCATTGGATCTGTATGTAAGAAGGATACTGATTGCACTGTTCCTTTCTGCCACTTTACTCAAGAGTCAGAAGCAACCAGAGATCAGCTACTGGTTTGGAAAGTAGCAGTTTGGATGGTAGATAGGATGGTTAAGTGGCAGCATTCAGGGAAGGCAGGTAAATGTAATAGCATAAATATAAATATGATAAATATGATGAATATGATAAAGATGATAAATAGTAAGAAATATATGTAATAAGTAATTTGAAGCATGGGAAGTTCCATGTAAACATGAGGAAAATTTTCTTCCCTGTGAGGGTGACAGAACCCTGGAACAGTCTGCCCAGGAACAGTCTGCCCAGGAGGGTTGTGGAGTCTCCTTCTCTGCAGATATTCAGGACCTGCCTGGGTGCAATCCAGTGTGATCTGTTCTAGGTGATCCTGCTCTGGCAGGGAGCTTGGACTGGATGAGCTTTTGAGGTCCCTTCCAACCTTCTCCCTTCTATGACTCTATGATCTGAGGTAACTGATACAGAGCAATTTATGATTTACAGTTCTAGCATTAATAATTATAGTACATTTACATTTGTTGTTTAGATATGAAACCCTGCAGACTAAGGGGATGTTTTCATTTTTTTTTTTTTTTTTTGGTGTCTTTCAATGAATATTTAAGCCACAGCATTTTTATCAACTCCTCTGTTGTATTTTGATGTAAATTCTGCTCGCTCGTAGTGCCTGTGCGTCAGCTTGACTTGGTAAATGAAATTCCTTTAGACTGCAACTCTGAAATAATTAATTGTTCCCACCCCCCCCAGTTAATTGTATTGCTTTGATAACAAGGAACTGTGCTGGGTGTAGAGAACATAATAAATAAATTTAATCAGATGATTTGTGTGACATTTTGAAAAATGATCTTCCATGGTGACCCAATTTCAGTGGAACTCTTTAACAGTATATCCCAATATGCAGCACTCGGTTTGATGGAAGTAGTTCTTCCTTTTTGTTATTGTGTAAAGTGAGGTTAGCATCAGGCCAGCCAAGTATATTTAAAAATAGAAAACTTTTTTTCCTAATAATGTGCATTCCATATAGCATACTCCCTAAGCCTAGCTGTTAAGGGCAGGATCACATGTAAGCAACCATCAACATGCCTTTCAGGTTTTATCCCTGAGTTTCCTAATATCAGATACTGATTCTTTAAAGGTGCCTCAAAACTTTAATTTATCAAAGTCCCTAGAGGAGAGAAGGCTTCGAGGAGACCTTATAGTAGCCTTCCAATATTTAAAGGAGGCTTGCAGGAAGGCTGGGGAGGGACTGTTGAGAAAGTCTTGTAATGAGAGGATGAGGAGGAATGGGTTTAAACTAGCAGAGGGGAGATTTAGACTGGATGTTAGGAGGAAGTTGTTTGCAGTGAGGGTGGTGAGGCCCTGGAACAGGTTGCCCAGGGAGGTTGTGGCTGCTGCCTCCCTGGAGGGGTTCAAGGGCAGGTTGGAGGAGGCCTTAAGTGACCTGTTCTAGTGGGAGGTGTCCCTGCCTATGGCAGGGGGTTGGAACTAGATGATCCTTGAGGTCTCCTTCCAGCTTGAACCATTCAATGATCTTTGTGTTCTCCTGCTCTTGTCATCTCACACCACTGGCTACTGTTGCCAAACCTTACGATTCTATGATTCTAAACTAAGGCATCTCTAGCTCATGCCAGGAAATATCTGAGAAAAATGACTTTATCTTGACTCATATCAAAATGTAGCAATGCTAATTGTACTCAGCATTTTGCATTATACTGCTGTGCTTTTCCAAAAAGCTGTATGGGTGTTAATTAACTCATAGCAACATTGTTGGGAAGTAAGAAGATTTTATTCAGGAGGAAGTTCTTTATGGTGAGGGTGGTGAGGCACTGGAACAGGTTGCCCAGGGAGGTTGTAGCTGCTCCCTCCCTGGAGGTGTTCAAGGCCAGGTTGGACAAGGCCTTGAGTGACCTGTACTAGGGGGAGGTGTCCATGCATATGGCAGGGGGTTGGAACTAGATGATCTTTGAGGTCACTTCCAACCTTACCATTCTATGATTCTACCATTCTATTATTTTTTTGGGATACTGGAGACCTGAACTTGATCTGACAGCATATCATATACTAAGATAGAAGCCTGTAGAAATGTTTGTACATGAAAAATATTTCCTAGTGGGTGACCAATGTAATGTGAGGATGCATGAAAAATATTGCAATATTGGATTCTGTAATAGTTAAACTGAGTTTGATATTTGCCTGAGTTTAAAAATATTCTTTGAACGTGGTGAAAAGTATTTTCAAAGTTTTTTTGTGGAGTCCTAGAGAGAGACTTTTTACAAAGGCCTGCAGTGATAGGATGCAGGGCAATGGCTTCAAAGTAGAGAAGAGCAGATTTGGAGTGGATGTTAGGAACAAGTTCTGCACCATGAGGGTAATGGAACACTGGAACAGGTTGCCATGGCGGGTAGTTCAGGCCCTGTCCCTGGAGATAATTCAAGGTGAGGCTCAACAGGGCTCTGATCTAGTTGAGGATGTCCCTGCTGACTGCAGAGGGGATTGGACTAGATGAGGTCCCTTCCAACCCAGACCATCCTATGATTCTATGCATTGGGCCATGTGGAGGACCAGCACCAACTTCGCCTTCATTGCAGTTATGTTTAGATGTGCTTTTGCAGATATATGTGTCACAGTTTTATTGCAACCATGGTTCACTAGAGCACACAAGCATTGGAATACTCCTAATCCATTTCCAGTGTGAATATTTGCATGCACATGTGTTAAATGTGTGGTCCATCATGATACTGCAGCAGAAGTTAGTAATTTCTAGCAAGTATGCAGCTACAAGCAAATGAAAGAGTAAATACTCATTTCCTAAGCATGCCTGTCTGTGCCCTNCCAGGGAGGTGGTGGAGTCACCATCCCTGGAGGTGTTCAAGGCACATTTGGATGTGGCACTTGGTGCCATGGTCTAGTCTTGAGGTCTGTGGTAATGGGTTGGACTTGATGATCTTTGAGGTCTCTTCCAACCTTGCTGATACTGTGGTACTGTGTGATACTGTAATAGCCTGATAAGATTATAACAGTCATAAAATGTCAACAAGTGAAGCAAAAGCAGAAAAAGAAGGGTTTTGCTGAGTTGACAACATTTGGAATTTATCTAGACCAACACCACCACAGTTCACTGTCTGCAGACAAAGCCATGTGTTCTGGAAATGTATTTTCAGGCATTTTTTTGTTCATGGTCTCTTCTCACAGTTAATTAGTAATAGAACAAGAGGGAATGGCCTCAAGCCATGACTAAGTATGTTTAGACTGGACATTAGGAAAAAAAATTCCCAGCAAGAGTGATCAGGCATTGGAATGAGCTGCCCAGGGAGGTGGTTGAGTCACCGACCCTGGATGTGTTCGAAGTTCATTTGGATGTGGTGCTTGGGGATATGGTTTAGGTTGAACCTTGTAGAGTAGGGCTATGGGTTGGACTTGGAGATCTCAATGAGAGTCTTTTCCAGCCTGAATGTTTCTGTGATTCTGTGATGGTAAATACTAACTCTGAATATTCCCAAATTAAGGAGGCATGTATATTGGAAAGTGAAGTATTCAAGGATAGAATTTTCTCTTAATTTCTGTCGCCTTTTCCCTTTTATTTTCTGATTTGATAGCTTCACCCATTTCTAAATGCAATGCTCAAACATTTAATAAGAGACAATCCCTTTCAGGGAGCTGCTGGTCCACATAATCAAGAAAATGGTGATCAAGAAAGGTGATGCTAAGATCATATACCCCCCCCCCCCAAAAAAAAATCAATAAGAGACTTACTATGGAATTTAGTTGTCCTGATTTTCAGTCTAGTGTCTTCACTGCACTTTTTTTTCTTCACTGTTAACAGGTAGCCTTTTAGAAAGTGAGAACTTGTAATGCACCAGAGCAGGTTCAGGTTGGATGCTAGGAAGAAGTTCTTTAAGCAAGAGTGATTGGCATTGGAATGAGCTGCCCTCAGAGGTGGTGGAGTCCCTATCTCTGGAGTTGTTTAAAAAGAGGCTGGATGAGGCACTTAGTGCCATGGTTTAGTTAATTAGAAGGTGTTAGGTGATAGGTTGAACTTGGTGATCTCAAAGGTCTTTTCTAACCTGATTAATTCTGTGATTCTGTAATTCAGAAGGAAAACTGATGCCTTAGAATCATAGAATCATAGAATGGTAAGGTTGGAAGGGACCTCAAGGATCATCTAGTTCCAACCCCCTGCCAATGATATTTAGGTGGATGGAAGTAGTGTGCTCAGTAATTACCAGAACTGCACACAGTACTGCCTTCTGGGAAAGCAGGAAAACTTGGTGTGAAAGGAACCATCACGATGCTCTGGGACTCTTCTCAGGAGAGCTGGGCATTAAATTTTGTTTTCTCTTTATTTCTCTTACAGGTCTTGCAATTGCAAGTGCCCTGATAGACATTTCACAGCAGAAGCCTGCGGACTGTAAAGATAAGAGTTCGGGAGTCCGAAATCGAAAGCATCATCTTTCAACACGTCAAGGAACTTGTGTCTGAGATTCCAAACCCACAATTGTATATTCTGTAATGTTTTCTTTTTAAATGGCTTCCATTGAAAGCTACACTACAGCCTCAGTTTTTATGGAGGCAAGATCTGTGAATGAACCTATGAGGTACTGTGCTCTGTTCTAGTCACACAGCCTACTACACCCCCAAAGCAGAACGAGCTTGCGGTAGGTATGTCTGATGGTTTTTACCAACGTGTGTGGATCCTGACAGCAACACAAGATGAAACAAAATACTTAGTATTCTTAATCCTGAACATATCAGAGCAGGGAAAATCCTTGAACAGAACTAGGGAAAACTGTACATTGTTTTGTAATGTAGAAGGAAATTGTATAATTGAAAACTAAGCAAATTCCAGGAAACTAAAGGAATTTTGGGGGTTTTTTTTGTACAGCTTAATGTAACAATGAGAATTGTACAGTTCTTTCCTTATAAGCAGTGTTAAGATTTCTTTCCAGCAAGCAGGAATGAGAGAGGATCATTTGGATTTAGCTGTTCTTTTGTAATTTCCTGAAATATGGAGGCAGCTTTTGAATTTAGCAGAAGTATATCCCAAGAACACAGCATGTCACATTTGAAAGATTCCATAAAAATAGTAATAGTAAGAAGTTGAGCATTTCATTATTAGTTTTCATTACTGTGAAATAAACACAGTTTTCATTACTGTGAAATAAACTCAGAAACTTAATTGGGGCTGCAGCTGAGTGATGGGTGAGCTTTCGTGTTTCTGTACCCAAGAGTCTGTTCTTAATTCCAAATGATGGATTTTACAAAGAGGAAGTGTCAGTCCTCCAATCCCTGGAGGTGTTCAAGGAAAGACTGGATGAGGCACTTAGTGCCATGATCTAGTTGACTGGGTGATAGCTTGGACTGGATGATCTTGGAGGTCTCTTCCAACCTGGTTGATTCTATGATTAGCAAGATTAACTGAGCATGGAAAAGCTTCTTCTGCAGTAGTGTGCTTGCTTTTCCAAGAGAGTCTCCAAGACTACAACTCTAAGGACAGTTTAACTTGTTGTCCTACCTGCTCCCACTTCAACAATGAAATTTGCTGGTACCTGTATATTGTCTTGACCTCCAAGCAGAAGAAATGAATCCCAGACCTTTGACTCTCATTTTTATATTAGGAATGGGGAGATTCAGACTGGATGTTAGGAAGAAGTTCTTCACTATGAGGGTGGTGAAACCCTGGAAGGGGTTGCCCAGGGAGGTGGTGGAAGCCTCATCCCTGGAGGTGTCTAAAGCCAGGCTGGGTGAGGCTCTGGACAGCCTGATCTAGTATGAGGTGTCCCTACCCATGGCAGGGGGGTTGGAACTAGATGATCCTTGGGGTCCCTTCCAACCCCGACTGATTCTATAGTTCTAGGAATAAAGTATGGATTTTTTATTTTTTTTTTGCCCTCCCAGCTGCAGAATTTCATTTCATTCTCACTTTCACACCAGCTAAGGAATTACTCTGCATAACAAAAATCAAATCAATACTTCGAAATCCAAGTTGCTTCCAGCGGTGGTTCTCAAACCCAGCAGCCAGTATGGAACTTCACACAATCAGATCTCAGCAGCAAAAAGCAGATGGTCCTTTCTGTGGGACTTTCAGGGGCTCAGTCACCACAATAGATAACCTAACAAAGAGCTTTAGCAGCCCAAGGTCTTTTTATTTCCTGACAATTCATGAGCATACAACAGAGTAAGAGAATGCTAAGGGGTAGGTAGCAGATATGTCAGATTCTCATTAACAAATTACATGTTGACCACATGGGAGTTTTGACCAAGCTTGTTGAAAATATCTTTTCTCAGCTCCAACTTAGCCACCACACTAATACAGGAAAGTGATACAGAGGTCTAAATGCCTCATTGTAATGATAGACTTTTGGTAAATATGAAAGATATAAAAAGAGAATTGATGTTTACTACTATATCTGTATTTCTCATGTTTTTTTATTTCGAGGAGATGATGACATTTTACTCTTTATAGTTGATTACATAGTTACTTGCATGCCATGGTGGTGCAGTAGCAGTAATAAAGCCCTGTTGTGAGTTGTGTTTATTTTGTAATGCCATTCATACCTGGAGGTGCTCAGCTTAAGTTGGGTGAGGACTAAATGTAAAAAAAAAAAATGACTANAAAAAAAAATACTAAAAAAAAAAAAAAAAAAAAAAAAAAAAAAAAGGAACAATTGTACAGTATGTATTTCTATCTTATACAGGAAAATCATGTTGCATCTAACCATTACTGCTCTCTTGTTCCCATAAATTATGCACTTATGAATTATGCTATAATTATTTCTTATGCTGGCATGAGTGTCTCAATATTTTCATATCTTAAGATGATTATTATTGCAAAAGAATGCCATCACAATCCTGTGACTTTTATTGCCTCTTCTGACCTCAGTCTCTTATATCTCAAAACTTTGAAAATTCCTGGGTTTTTTGGGTTTTTTTGTTTTTTTTTTTAAAGGTCCTGTTGGAAACTTTCAATCAGTGCTACTTAGCCTAGTGGGGGAAAAAAAAAAAAAAGAAGGTCTTTTGGAAAAAAAAAAGCCTTTCTGTCAGTTTTAAAGTTGTTATGAAAAGGAATGGAACTGGTTTATATGATGCATACACTTATGAAAAGGGAAGAACCACTTGTCTGGAGTATGTTCCAAATTCTGTAGTATGGGGGTTGGAACTGGATGATCCTTGAGGCCCCTTCCAACCTTTCCATTCTCTGATTCTACGATTTCACGACCACAGTGTGTGCTTTGTGAGTGTGCTGCAAACCTTGTCCCCAGAAAGCCCATACAGTCCTGTAGAGCAGGTTTGGCTGTGCTCTACTCATAAAGGATTACATTCCTCTCTATCTCAATCAGAGTTTGACACCTCCTTGAAAAGCAGGTGGGGGCTTTAGAATGATTAAAATGTTTTATTACAGCGTGGGGAACGGGGAAACAGCTCTCAGCCACCTTGCTGTGTTAACAGCTGAAAATGTTACTTCATTGTACAAGAAAAAGCATGTTTGTCGTGGGGTCATCCTGCATTTTCATTCCCTCTGAGAATGTTCTTTTCTAAAGGATCTGTCTTCTCCCAGGGGCCCTGATTGCATGCAAATTTGTCAAGCCATGTAGTAATAAAATAAATAAAAATGCTTACGTGATGACCACACTTAAAATACCAGAAGTTTGCTAACACATCTCAAACTCAAGTTTCAGAATAACTGTTATGACTTTCTATTTGAAAGGCATGGAGAGAGCATAAGATGTCTGGTAACTACATTTTGCTAGTTATTGGCAAGTGCAAACTTTTCAATGGTGACCACTGTGCATCAGATGAGAGGTTTTATCAGCTGTCACGGGATGACTGCTTCAAGACAAGGCTGATTTTTTTAAAGCTCTCTTCTCTAGTTTAACTTTTGAACTCTTTCATTTCACTCTTTCATTTCACAAAATGTTGAATGGCCTCTTTTACCCCTAATGTGGTTTGTGTTGAATGAAAAATAAAAAAGACTAAGCACTGTTCTGGAAAGTAAGCCCCAATAAAGTTCTGTCTGTCAGGATTCTGCCTCCACCCTCTCAGCCCTTAGATTCTGCTGAGGGAAATTAAGCAGCTGTGAAGTGCTGTTCAAAATATGAGATAGACTGTCCATGGTGGCAGGTGTTCACTACTTCACTTCCCCTCTGTACTTGTCCCTGAACTACTTAAATCAAATTTCTACTAATAATTCTTTTAGAATACTTGCTTCCATTCCTTACAGAATCACACAGAAACATCCAGGTTGGCAAAGCCCCTCAGGATCACCAAGTTCCACCTATAAGCCTACTCTGCCAGATTCACCTTAAACCATATCCCTAAGCACCACATCCAAATGACCCTTAAACACACCCAGGGTCTGTGGCTCAACCAACATTTCAATCCTATGAAATGTAACTCATCCAACTGTACTAGTGGGAGGTGTCCCTGCCTATGGCAGGGGGTTGGAACTAGATGATCCTTGAGGTCCCTTCCAACCTTACCATTCTATGATTCTATGATTTCAATCCTATGAAATGTAATGAAGTGCTAGTTTATCTATATCTAAAAATGGTTATCTGAATGTTGCTACTATTAAAATTATGTCTAAGAAAAAGCTAAATTCTAGATATGTTGAGTCATGGAAGGTGTCACCAATTAGCAACATTCAGGTTTGTCTGATTGG
The DNA here is from genome assembly GCA_013399055.1 of Ramphastos sulfuratus. NCBI lineage: Eukaryota > Metazoa > Chordata > Aves > Piciformes > Ramphastidae > Ramphastos > Ramphastos sulfuratus. The sequence continues at coordinate 104,061 of WBNM01017157.1, read as the reverse complement.
AAGATTTCATAACTGACTGCTCTCTGTCGTTGGAGTCCCTTCTCATCTTCCCAAATCAAAACCATTTGGACAAGTTGAAACTGGGACATGGGATTTGTTATCTGTAAAATCTGTTGGAGGAGGCCTTGAGTAACCTGTGCTAGTGGGAGGTGTCCCTGCCTATGGCAGGGGGTTGGAGCTAGATGGTCCTTGAGGTCCCTTCCAACCTTACCATTCTATTATTCTATTATTTTCTAAATAATCTAATCTAGAGACCTGGAATCCTGATGGTAAGAACTTTAATTTGGGATCACTTTAACAGATGTTTGGACTTCATGCATAACAACTTTCACGGTGTTCATCTAAATGGTAAAATTGTTATGTATCTAATTTCATCGCCAGTTTTTAAGAAGCATCTGAAAGGTTTCTTGACAATAAAGGAAAAGTCTCTCTTAAAAGTAATTAACAAGCCCTGTCTTCTTTTAAGTGAAGTTCCCCTACCCCAAATGGTTGACATTACTGGAGAGAACTAAATACATTAACTCTGGTTTTGCAGTCTTTAACGTGCAGCATTACCTGAAAAGTTGTAGTTTACTGGTAATTGTTTCAGATCACCTCTAAAGCATGACATACCTAAGGCTACTTTAGATGCTTATGAATAATAACAACAACAAAATTACTGCTGTCTGCAGGTGGCCACAATTTCCCATACTGTCTTCAGCTGGGCTTGCTTGTTAAATACCAAGAGCAATGAAGCTGGGAGAGGAGGCCTGACAGAACCTGGGCTTGTATAACTCAGGGCCACGTGTTGTTTCAGTCTGTAGAAATACAAGCATGCATTTTGGAAGTGAAATAGTGTTAAGTAATGGAAATAAAATTATTGTTAAGGCTGAAAGAGGGATATCATTACCTCAGGCTTTCTACCATTGATACTTCATTAGTCATGTAAGTTAAAGCTCACTTTTGGTTTGGTAAAAAAATATCTCTTTGCATCTCTTGATGTCTTTAAAAACTCCCTTTTTATCTAAAATAAAAAAAGCAAGGGTGGGAATGGGGAACAAAGAGAAAACCACACAAGCCCTACAATGCTCTTTAAAACACAGAGGAAGTATATGGATGTGTGTATATGTATGTATGAGTATATATACTTATGTATATCTACCTATATATCTATATCTATCTATCTATCTATGGAATGTGTCCAGAGAAGGGCAATGAAGGTTATTGAGCTCATCTGGAGGTGTGTGAATATGATTATCTCTCTTTGTTGAGGTGCTTGAATGTGTCCAGAGAAGGGCACCAAAGCTGGTGAGGGGCCTGGAGCACAGCCCTGTGAGGAGAGGCTGAAGGAGCTGGGGGTGTGCAGCCTGGAGAAGATGAGGCTCAAGGCAGACCTCATTGCTGTCTACAACTACCTGAAGGGAGGTTGTAACCAGGTGGGGTTGGTCTCTTCTCCCAGGCACCCAGCAACAGAATGAGGGGACACAGTCTCAAGTTGTGCCAGAGGAGGTCTAGGCTGGATGTTAGGAGGAAGTTCTTGCCAGAGAGAGTGATTGGCATTGGAATGGGCTGCCCAAGGAGGTGGTGGAGTCACCATCCCTGGAGGCGTTCAAGAAAGCCTGGCTGGGGCACTTAGTGCCATGGTCTGGTTGATTGGCTAGGGCTGGGTGCTAGGTTGGACTGGATGAGCTTGGAGGTCTCTTCCAACCTGGCTGATTCTATGAACTACATGGAGTTATGTAATTGCTTTCAGAGCTGACCTAAATCAGAACATCTCCGTTTCCCCACGTAGTCTAACTTATTCTATTGCATGGTATGAAGATTTTAACTGAATCAGTGACCATTTCTGTGCATACCAATGGTCATCTCTACAGAAATACAACTCTTGAGTCAGGATATAGAGGTCTGTTTGAAATAGTGCAGAGAGAATGTTAGCAATTGTTGTGCAATGGGTACCAATATTTTCAGCATGTCCAAGACTGAGTGCATGGAGTGAGGCAAGTGTCTTCCACCCTTTTATAGCCTTCAGTTTTCAGTGTCTTATTTTCCTCTAATGTGCTCAGGCATACAGACAGGATAAGAATTTGGATATTGAGATTAACAATAACTGTTTGGCTTTCTCTGGTGTCACCAAAACAATGCCTACCTGTGTTCTTTTCCAGTTTTAGCAAATGCTTCTTTCTCAAAAGTCTTTTATTAGACAAGAAGCAAGAAAAGACTGAGATGGAGCTCTTCAAATACATTTCCAGACTTAGAAGGTATGTTAAAATTTTTATTCTGCTGGAGCTCTGAGTCTTTTTAACCTTCCTTTCCAGGTCAGTATTTGTCAAATGTCATTGTTCTAACATCACTTTTAGTGGTTAACATGAAGGACAAGTAATTTTTTACGTGAAGTCCTAAAGTCTTTTATGGTATTCAGTTATAAAGCATAGTTTTGGAACATAATGTTTAGGATAAACAATATGAATGGTCTTATGACAGAACTCTACCCAAATTGTCTGTGTCCTAAAGCTTTCTCATGGTATCTGGCACTGGCACAGGTTGCCCAGGGAGGTTGTGGCTGCTCCCTCCCTGGAGGTGTTCAAGGCCAGGCTGGAGGAGGCCTTGAGTGACCTGTACTAGTGGGAGGTGTCCCTGCCTATGGCAGGGGGTTGGAACTAGATGATCCTTGAGGTCTCCTTCCAACCTTACCATTCTATGACCTTCTTAGTATTCCTGAAAATCTCTCCTTCCCTCTTCCCAAAGCAAAACCCAGGGATAAAAATCTTTCTAAATATATTAATAAATATATTTTTGTTTCTGCTTTTCAACACTTGGCTGCAATATGGCAACTCATTTTTCTGCTTTTAAGTTTCCTGAGTACTGAGTTATAAAATTAACCTTACTAATGACATGGGAATGTTGGAGATTAATTAATTAATGATTAAAGAGTACTCAGAGCTCTTTGCTGATCTAAAAATAACAATCACGGTGTGAGTGCTAAGTATATTTAGTTATTAAGTTACTTATTGTCAGATTTATTTAAATGGTGCTGGATGTTGTGGTTTTATCTAGCACAGTTTGAGGTAAAAATCAAGAAAAATAGAATAATAAAACTTTAAATATTTCATCCTCTGTGGCTTTTCACACAGCAGTGGTCACAGAATTTACTCTCGGTGTTTCCTCTTGAGGTCATTTTCCTGTTGTTGGTAAATCATTTCACAAATCTACTCAACTGATGGCATTGATTAATCAGACCTCTCAGATGTCTGATCCTGGGTTCTTTGTTTTTCTTAAGAAGCCATTCTTTGTACAGTACCTTCTACTCCATTCACAGTTACCTGGACCATAGGATCTCAAAGGTCCACCAATATTTGATGGTCGTTGTATCTGACAATGTCAGTGATTGTAGCATTTTAACCTTGCTGGAGAATCATAGAATGGTAAGGTTGGAAGGGACCTCAAGGATCATCTAGTTCCAACCCCTTGCCATAGGCAGGGACATCTCCCACTAGTACAGGCCACTCAAGAACATAGAAGATAATCCCTAATCCTTCTTTTATATTAAATGGCCCCAAGATTTTACACCTTCTTCAGTCTCAATCTTCTTCATTGCAAAGAGTGACTATGCCTTTTACAAAATGTTTTATGGAATTAGAAATTCTTCCAATCGAGCTCAAAAGCTGTGATATAACATCCTAAGGGTTCTGAAAATATAAAAGTCTGTTCTACCCATTGTGGTGGTAGTGTTCTACATTATTAAATAGCTCACGAAAATATTTGACTACGTTGACCATGAGCCAGCAATGTGCTCTTGTGGCCAAAAAGGCTAATGCCATTCTGGGGTGTATTAGAAGGGCTGTGGCTAGTAGGTCAACAGAGGTTCTCCTGCCCCTCTTCTCTGCCCTGGTAAGGCCACATCTGGAGTATTGTGTGTCTTTCCCCCCCCCCCAGTTTAAGAGGGACGTAGAACTGCTGGAGAGAGTCTAGTGCAGAGCCACAAAGGTGATGAGAGAAAACCAGGAAAATTAAACTCAAATTTTTTGTTTAGTTTGGTTGAACATTAGATATTGCAAGACAATTAGCAGTACAAAGGCTCTGCACCCAGCCTGCATCCATGGCTTCAGTGACAAGAGGGCCATGGAGCTGTTTGAGAGAGTCCAGCACAGAGCCACAAAGATGATGAAGGGAATGGAACATCTCTCTTATGAGGAGAGACTGAAGGAGCTGAGGCTGTGCTGCTTGGAGAAGAGACTGAGAGGTGACCTCAGCAATGGTTATAAATATGCAAAGGGAGAGTGCCAGGAGGCTGGAGCCAGGCTCTGCTGGGTGATGCCCAATGACAGGACAAGGGGCAATGGGTGGAAGCTGAGACATAGGAAGTTCCATGTAAACATGAGGAGGATTTTTTTTCCCTGTGAGGGAAAAAAAAGGAGAACACTGAAACAGGCTGCCCAGGGTTGTGGAGTCTCCCTCTCTGAAGATATTCAAAACCTGCCTGGATGTGTTCCTGTGTGATCTGCTCTAGGTGATCCTGCTCTGGCAGGGGGGTTGGACTGGATGAGCTTTGGAGGTCCCTTCCAGCCCCTGACATTCTGTGAATATTTGGTAGCACTCTATTCCAGCACTCCCACTGGTGCTACTGAACTGTTCCTACTTATTTAAAATTATTTGAAAAAAAAAAATAGGGAGGGAGAGAACAAAAAACTCCAACCAAACCAAACAAAAAACCCCCAACAGACAACTTTCTGACCAAGCATTATGGATTTAAAGCAAAAGAAAAGCCCCACCGTAGCTTTTACATTGCATTTGTCAAGTCCACCTTCCATCATTTGGAGCTTTTTCAGACACTTGAAATGAACAGAGTTATTCTGCACACCCTTTGGCTTCATTTACCTCCTCCTGCTTTTAATAATTTAATGGCAGCCCTCTCAGCACATGGTGCCGAGCTCTTCCCAAAGGGTTGCCACTGCCTCTTGGCTCTCTTCAGAACTGAGCTCCACAAACAACTCAGGCCCATCCTTCTGGAACTTCCTCTTTTAAAAAGGTTCTCAGCATTCAGCAGATTGTCAGTAAGATGAAAGCTTTTCCTCCAGGTGCAGGTTCTGCCTCCTGCTCTGGCATGAATGCTCTGCTCCATCCTCTGCTCCATCCTCCCCACCATGACATTCCAACATTTGCTGTCTCTCTAGGCATTTCCTTTCGATTCAGTCTCTTCATGAAACCCACCCAGGTTCTGAAGGCATGCAGTCCTTGCCACATGCTGAGCCTGATTCTTTTCCAGACCCTTCCATCTTTCCTCTTGGAAGTATGCCCTTGGTTTCTTCAGCAGTTCTCCTACTGTATCTATGATCATCTGGCAAATAATGTCAGTGTCATCTGTGTACTTCATATAGAAATCTTCCAAATCCTGTACTTAGCTGCTACTAAGTTGCAATGGGTTTAAACTGGCAGAGGGGAGATGTAGACTGGATGTTAGGAGGAAGTTGTTTGCAGTGAGGGTGGTGAGACACTGGCACAGGTTGCCCAGGGAGGTTGTGGCTGCTCCCTCCCTGGAGGTGTTCAAGGCCAGGTTGGAGGAGGCCTTGAGTGACCTGTACTAGTGGGAGGTGTCCCTGCCTATGGCAGGGGGTTGGAACTGGATGATCCTTGAGGTCCCTTCCAACCTTACCATTCTATAATTCTATGATTCTATACTCAATGATTCCTGAATCCCTCAGAAGTTGTAAGTTCTATTTGTAGCATGTATGTTGTATTTGCTTCTGCTGGGACAAGGCTGTCTCCTGTATGGCCTGTTAAAGTTTTCATATCCAGCCACTTGTTCCCATTCCCCTGCACTACATTTTGGCTTCTCTTCCACCATATGCACTCAAAACATTCCATGTCCTCTGTGTCCACCCTTTCCTCACACCTCTGCAGTTTTATCTGTTTTCCCAAGACTTATTCAAGTGTTTTCTAAAATTTTTGTGATTTATGAAGACCTTTAAATGCAAGCAGTGTTACTTTAAATATGACCCCACTCCTTTAGCCCGCCCATGGTTTTGCAGTCAGGAGGGGTTTTGCAGTCACACTTTGTGTCCAGTGTATTGTGTTATATCAAGATCCAGGCAGCTCTATCAAGAGCAAGTGTGTAAACCACAGTCTAATTTCTGCATTAGTGTAGGGGGATGCTTTGTGCAATACTTTACTTAGAGGGGAGTTGACATAGTTAATTAAGCAAATTAGCCATGTAGCCCTATAGATGACATCAAGCTGTGTGGCACAATCGACTTGCTAGAGGGCAGGGATCCATCCAGAGGGACCTGGACAGGCTGGAGAGGTGTGTCCAGGCCAAATTCATGAAATTCAACAAGGCCAAGTGTAAGGTCCTGCACCTGGGTAGGCACAATCCCAAGCACAACTCCAGGCTGGGTGGTGAATGGCTGAGAGCAGCCCTGAGGAAAAGGCCCTGGGGGTCTGGGGTGATGAAAAGCTCAACATGAGCCTGCAGTGTGAGTGCNTACCATTCTATGATTCTATAGGTGTTCCTGTCTTACTTAACTTCTCCTGTGGAGACAGACTGAGAGTTGGGGCTGTTCAGTCTAGAGAGGAGAAAGCTCCAAGGAGAGCTTATTGTGGCTTTCCAGTATTCAAAGGGGGCCTGCAGGAAAGCTGCTGAGGGACTTTTGAAGGTGTCAGGTAGTGATAGGACTAGGGGGAATGGAGCAAAACTGGAAGTGGGCAGGTTCAGATTGGATGTTAGGAAGAAGTTTTTCACCATGAGGCTGGTGAAACCCTGGAACAGGTTAATCAGAGAGGTGGTAGAAGCCTCATCCCTGGAAGTTTTTAAGGCCAGGCTGGATGTGGCTGTGAGCAACTTGACCTAGTGTGAGGTGTCCTTTCCCGTGTCAGGGGAATTGGAGCTGATGATCCTTGGGATGCCTTCCAACCCTGACAATTCTGCAATTCTATGATTCCAACCTGCATGTCATTTTACATGGTTTGCCTCTCACTGTGCCTCTGCTGGTCCCATCCAAAGGCAAACATACAGCTTGGTGGTTTCTTCAGCACTGAGCCACTGATATTACCAACAGCAGACTTTGTCTTATTGTTTAGTTTGTCTTGTAAACGAATCTATTTTCCAACAGGAGGCCTTTACAGTCATACGGCTCAATGATAGCTCAAAATAGAAGCAGCATTCAGAACTTGTGATTTACCCTGTCTTTGCTCAACCTTCTGTTATAACAAAAAGAAATGGCTATTGTTATAAAAATTACCAAGCTAAAAGGAGTGCTTTGAAGCTTGGTTGCCTTTTGCCTGCTTTGCAAAACCTTGCTTTGATGGCAAACAACACAGAATTGCAAAGGCTTCTTTATTTGTGTTCCTGTGACAGTACAATGTGCAAGCAGTAGATTTGCTGTCTGGAAGATCAACCTGTTTGCTTTATAAGCTCTAAAAATGAAGGCCAAGAGGAAGGGCATCAGTAGCTGTACCCATACAGATTATGATTTCAACAACAAAACCAGCACCACTAAACTCTGAATAAGTAAAACCTTAACCAGTAAACCAGATGACATTTTGCTTTCTGTTTTCTCACTTGCTAGTTAGGAGTGTGATATACAGGTGAAGTTCAGTTTCACAGAAGCAGAAACAAAATAAGGTGTTAATCTAACTGATATTGACCCAAAATGGTTCCTTTCTGCTCACATGTATATGTGTGTGTCTCACCTAGAGAAGTGTTAGCTTGGTTCAAGGTCTGTGCTTTTGCTTGCAAATATAGAATCATAGAATGGTAAGGTTGGAAGGGACCTCAAGGATCATCCAGTTCAAACCCCCTGCCATAGGCAGGGACACCTCCCACTAGTACAGCTCACTCAAGGCCTCCTCCAACCTAGCCTTGAACACCTCCAGGCAGGGAGCAGCCACAACCTTCCTGGACAACCTGTGCCAGTGTCTCACCACCCTCACTGGAAAGAACTTCCTCCTAACATCCAGTCTAAATCTCCCCTCTGCCAGTTCAAACCCATTGCCCCTTGTCCTGTCATCACAAGACCTTGTCAATAGTCCCTCCCCAGCCTTCCTGTAGGCCCCCTTCAGATACTGGAAGGCTACTATAAGGTCTCCTGGAAGCCTTCTCTTCTCCAGGCTGCAGAACCCCAACTCTCTCAGCCTGTCCTCACAGCAGAGCTGTTCCAGCCCTCTGAGCATCTTTGTGGCCTCCTCTGGACTGGCTCCAACAGTTCCATGTCCTTCCTGTGCTGGGGGCTCCAGAACTGCACACAGGACTCCAGGTGGGATCTCAGCAGAGCAGAGTAAAGGAGGAGAATCCCCTCCCTTGCCCTGCTGCCCACACTGCTCTTGCTGCATCCCAGCACTCAATTGCTGTCTGTGCTGCACTCACACTGCAGGCTCATGTTGAGCTTTTCATCAACCCAGATATGTACCCCAGATATATACAATATCTTTCAGCATGAAGAGGTCGAGGGGGCTTGAGGAGTTTTCTGTCTAGTTTTACATAGTCTGCAACTAAAATGAGGGTTTATTTTATGAGTGGATGCCACCTTCAGTTACCCCCCCCCAAAAATACAAAGGCATTCCAATGAAATCTTTGAAATCTTCAGGCTTCTAGTTAGGCAGGAATCCATGGCTATGGACTGAAAAGGGATCAAGCAAAGTTGATTTAGTCTAAAAGTCTGGATGTGCCACTGCTGCCCTTCAGGTGCCAGAGTACTCAGGCCAGAACACAATATTTAGATCAAATGCTTTGACAAATCTTAGAATCACCCTTCTGACTTATGTCAGCAAGCATTCATTGATGCCAAAATAATGGCACAGGTTTATAGGAGCTGGGAACAGGCCTAAAGCTTTCCTGTGGTGTAGGGACTCTCTAAAAATCTGTTAGTATGGCATTTATCCTTTATATTAGAATCATAGAATCATAGAATGTCAGGGGCTGGAAGGGACCTCAAAAGCTCATCTGGTCCAGCCCCCCTGCCAGAGCAGGATCACCTAGAGCAGATCACACAGGAACACATCCAAATGGTTCTTGAATATCTCCAGAGAGGGAGACTCCACAACTCCTCTGGGCAGCCTGTTCCAGTGCTCTGTCACCCTCACAGGGAAAAAATTCTTCCTCAGGTTCACATGGAACCTCCTGTGCCTCCACTTCCACCCCTTGCCCCTCATCCTGTTATTGAGCATCACTGAGAACAGGCTGGCTCCATCCTCCTGGCACTAACTCCTTACATATTGATAAACATTAACCAGGTCACCCCTTAGCGTCCTCCTCTCCAAGCCCCAGCTCCCTCAGGCTCTCCTCATAAGGAAGATGTTCAACTTCCTTAATCATTCTGTGGCTCTGCACTGGACTCTCTCCAGCAGCTCCTGTCCTTCTTGAGCTGGGGGGCCCAGAACTGGACATAATGCTCCAGATGAGGCCTCACCAGGGCAGGGTAGAGGAGAAGGAGAACCTCCCTTGACCTACTACCCACAGCCCTTCTAATCCACCCCAGAATGGCATTGGCCTTCCTGGCCACCAGAGCACACTGCTGGCTCATGGCCATCCTTCCATCCACCAGGACTCCCAAGTCCCTCTCCCCTTCACTGCTCTCTAGCAGCTCAGTCCCCAACCTATACTGATCCCTGGGATTGTTCTTTCCCAGGTGCATGACTCCACACTTGCCCCTGTTGAACTGCATCAATTCCTCCCTGCCCAACTCTGCAGCCTGTCCAAGTCTCTCTGAATGGCAGCACAACTCTCTGCTGTGGCAGCCACTCCACCCAGCTTGGTGTTGTCAGCAAACTTGCTGACAGTGCACTCCATGCCCTCATCCAGGCCATTAATGAGTACAGTGAATAATACTGGTCCCAGTACTGACCCCTAAAGAACTCCACTAGCTACAAGCCTCCAGCTAGACTCTGTCCCATTGACCACAACTCTCTAACTTCTTTCCTTTAATCAGTTCCAAATCCACCTCACTACTCCATCACCCAGAAGGAGTTTACCTCAGTTTAGCTATGAGGATGCTGTGGGAGATTCTGTCAAATGCTTTGCTGAAATCAAGGTAAAGCACATCCACTGCTTTTCCATCAACTATCCACCTGATTGTGTCCTCATAGAAGGTTATCAGGTTGGTTCCCTTTTGTTAAACCATGCTGACTGCTCCCAATGACCTTCTAGACCTTAGAGTAGCCTTCCAATATCTGAAGGGAGCCTACAGGAAGGCTGGGGAGGGACTATTGACAAGGGCTTGCAATGACAGGACAAGGGGCAATGGGTTTGAACTGGCAGAGGGGAGATTGACACTGGATGTTAGGAGGGAGTTGTTTGCAGTGAGGGTGGTGAGACACTGGCACAGGTTGCCCAGGGAGGTTGTGGCTGCTCCCTCCCTGGAGGTGTTTAAGGCCAGGTTGGACGAGGCCTTGAGTGACCTGTGCTAGTGGGAGGTGTCCCTGCCTATGGCAAGGGGTTGGAACTAGATGATCCTTGAGGTCCCTTCCAACCTTACCATTCTGTGATTCTATGACATGGCTAAGCAAAGCGCTGAGGATAAGTGCTCCATTATCTTTCTGGGGACAGAGGTGAGGCTGACTCATAGGCCTTATATTTCTTGGCTTTATCTTGTTCTGTACTAGTGGGAGGTGTCCCTGCCTATGGCAGGAGGTTGGAACTAGGTGATTCTTGAGGTGCCTACCAACTTTACTGTTCTGTGATTCGATGTCAACTGCATCAGGGCTTTGTATGCCCAAGATTGTAAGGATATGTTTATATAGTCTAATGTGGTATGGCACAGATCTGTCTGGCTAAGTCTAGGTGAGTTAGTCTAGGTACCAGAAGGGCATTGCTGTGTCAACACTGTCCTGCACCCCTGCTAATAACTTACTGCTCTGCAGAGCTTATTAGCTCAGTGAGAGAGCACTGGACATTGGCACAAGCCAGCTTGTTCCCAGCTAGCTCAGGTAGTTCTGTACACCATTTCATTCTGCTGTCTAGTTTCAAATTTAGTTGCACTTGCTGGGCTAGCCTTAGTGCCAAGGTACTGTAAACAGCAGCCCCACTCCAGGAATACACTCAGTGCTATTCAGTGACAGTTTTTTCTGCAGGGTTTCTTCTAAGAGCTGGTGAAGCAAAACAAATATTAAGATATTCATGTTCATGATATTCCAACCGAGTCCTGGGCTGCATCAAGAGGAATGTGGCCAGCAGGGCAAGGGAGGGGATTCTGCCCCTTTGCTCTCATCAGACCCCACCTGGAGTCCTGTGTGCAGTTCTGGAGCCCCCAGCACAGGAAGGACATGGAACTGTTGGAGCGGGTCCAGAGGAGGCCACAAAGATGCTGAGAGGGCTGCAGCAGCTCTGCTATGAGGACAGGCTGAGAGAGTTGGGGCTCTGTAGCCTGGAGAAGAGAAGGCTTCCAGGAGACCTTAGAGTAGCCTTCCAATATTTGAAGGGGGCCTACAGGAAGGCTGGGGAGGGACTATTGACAAGGTCTTGTAATGACAGGACAAGGGACAATGGGTTTAAAGTGGCAGAGGGGAGATTTAGACTGGATGTTAGGAGGAAGTTCTTTACAGTGAGGGTGGTGAGACACTGGCACAGGTTGCCCAGGGAGGTTGTGGCTGCTCCCTCCCTGGAGGTGTTCAAGGCCAGGTTGGATGAGGCCTTGAGTGACCTGTACTAGTGGGAGGTGTCCCTGCCTATGGCAGGGGGTTGGAAGTAGATGATCCTTGAGGTCCCTTCCAACCTTACCATTCTATGATTCTGTGTTAGTAAGTATGTTGTGCCCTTAAAAAAGTCAGTTACTCCTCTGAAAGCTGGCACTAACTGATCTGTGGAATCTGAGTCATCGTTTAGAAACAACCACCAGTCACAAAACACTGTGTACCAAAGAACAAGCAACTAAAGGGGGGCAAATATTCCTCAGATTCCTTTTGATGCAGGCTTTGTGAAAGTTCTGTGCCTTTTTTGTCTGCTATTTCAAGCTGCAAGGCTACTCTCTGTACCTCTGTGTTCTGACACTTGGTGAGATGCTTCTGAGTCAGGCACTCCAGCTCCAGCAGTATTTAAATTTGTATCAATGGAGAGCAGCTTTCCTTCTTTTTCAATCCACGTCGCAAAGCAAATTCAAAGCTATGATCAACATAATAAACTGCAACATCTATCTCTTCCACTCAGCCATTACCTTGCCTTTTTTCCCCCCCCTTTTTCCTTTTCACTTTAGATAAACAATCTACAATGTGTTTACTGAGGCTTGTACTGATATCCCTCTACGGTATGGGAGAGTCTGCTTTTATTCCAGCAGACACAGAGAGTAAGCCCACGATGCACAGAGTGTGCAAACCCCTTTGAAACCTGAGATTATTTGTTCTCTGACTGTTCTGAGGTAATTAAGGAGCATTGCATGTTTCTCAATTAGTGATTCCTCATTCAGCTGGGGATCTTTGATGCTGATTTGTTTTAATCAGGACGGAGACTGCTAAAAACCTAAACAATTCAGTGAAGAGGAACTAGGAATTTTTAATCAAGTGGAAAAGATCTAACTGCTGCGAGGGACACATCCATCATAAGTTTTCACTTGTGTTTGTTTAGCATTGTTCTTTCAGGCCTCATAAAATGCTGCATTAATCAATGCAAGAAAGTTTGTTAAGAGGGAGAACGTGTGGTGGGTTGTGTTATTTCCTTCAGCTGACATGAACATTTGTGCCAAAACCAGGAGCTGTGGCATTGAAAAGCATTCCCCACTGATCCTTAATTATGTGCTAATAGTTTTGTGCTTTGTCAGAGGTTGTATGGGAGGTTGTCAGTCGTTGTGGGTTTAGTATGCTGGGAGGTCAGTAGGAGAAACTGCTGGGTTTGTGGTGGATAGGATGCTCTCCATTTAAATGTTAATTTCTTAATTGTTTCCATATCACACTGTGTGCATGTGCTGGACAAAGTGACCTTCTGTTGTCTTCTGCACATAGAATTCATATTTCAGATGCTGCAGCTACGTGGCACCACGTGGTTTCAAAGTAGACCATGCATATGCTTGATGAAATAATGTTTTGTTCCCAAGTACATTTATTTATAGTGCTGAGGCAAAAGCTCTTCACAGTTCTGCCTTCTCCAGCTGCTTTACCACGATAGGCTTCATGTCTTCCACCATGCAAATAGTACCAATGTGCATCTTCTTCTCCCATGGTTTCAACAGGACAGGAGTACTCCCAAGTCTTGGCTTCCAGGGGTTTTCAACCATCCAACAGAGTTAAAGTCACAGAATTGCCAGGGTCAGAAGAGCCCTCAAGGGTCCATCTAGTTCTGACACCCCTGCCATGACCGAGGACACTTACTACTAGATCAGGTTGCCCAGAGCCACATCCTGCCTGGCATTAAAAAATACCAGGGATGAGGCTTCCACCACCTCTTTGGGCAACCTGTTGCAGTGTCTCACCACCCTCATAGAATCATAGAATGGTAAGGTTGGAAGGGACCTCAAGGATCATCTAGTTCCAACCTCCTGCCAGAGGCAGAGACACCTCCCACTAGCACAGCTCACTCAAGGCCTCGTCCAACCTGGCCTCAAACACCTCCAGGGAGGGAGCAGCCACAACCTCCCTGGGCAACCTGTGCCAGTGTCTCACCACCCTCACTGCAAACAACTTCCTCCTAACATCCAGTCTAAATGTCCCCTCTGCCAGATCAAACCCATTGCCCCTTGTCCTGTCATTGCAAGACCTTGTCAATAGTCCCTCCCCAGCCTTCCTGTAGGCCCCCTTCAGATCCTGGAAAGCTACTCTAAGGTCTCCTTGAAGTCTTCTCTTCTCCAGGCTGAAGAGCCCCAACTCTTAATGTTACTTAGATATTACTTAGATGAAACTTAATGTTTCATCTAAATCTATCCTCCTCTAGCTTGAATCTGTTCCCCCTAGTCCTAAAAGTCATAAAGGACACCTATGTCCAAAAAGTAGATCTTGCTGTACAAACAGTAATAATTTAGCACCTGGCCATTTAGAGGCAAATTGGAGGTGCTAAGGAATTTCCAGAGGCATTTAGTGGCTTTGAGGTTGTCAGTGCTAGGAAACATTCTGCAATTGCTAATTCCCATGTGACCTTCAGCGCCTTCCCAACTACCGCTTTTAATGCATGAATTCTGCTTTGGGTTGGTACCTGACTTGTAGCTCTGAATTGGTTCCTGGCAAAGTGCTGTGTGCAAAGCTCTAAACAACACTGAAGATATGCAGAGAGCCAAGAAACATACCTGGCTTCCTGCCACCTTGCCCTTATTTCTGACCATGAATCAAGGTGTTTATTTTGTAGCATAGGAGTCCAGCCGAAAAATCCTGCCAGTAAATTCCTAATGACCTACCTTAAGGATGAACTTTATGCAACTGAATAGGAGCAAATTCTCTATTTTATATAGAATCATAGAATGGTAAGGTTGGAAGGGACCTCAAGGATCATCTAGTTCCAACCCCCTGCCATAGGCAGGGACACCTCCCACTAGTACAGGTCACTCAAGGCCTCCTCCAGCCTGGCCTTGAACACATCCAGGGAGGGAGCAGCCACAACCTCCCTGGGCAAGCTGTGCCAGTATAGATAAGATATATATAATATAGATAATATATATATAATTTATAAGATAATTATAAATATTTGTAAGATATATATCATAGATAATTTATAAGATATATATAATTTACAATATAAGTATAGATAAGAGATAGATAATTTTTTTATAAAGAAAGCTTAATTACATCACAGCTAAAAGTAGAGTTCTTAGAATTGCAGAATCATAGAATCAGTCAAGGTTGGAAGGGACCACAAGGATCATCCAGTTCCAACCCCCCTGCCATGGGCAGGGACACCTCACACTAGATCAGGCTGTCCACAGCCTCATCCATCCTGACATTAAACACCTCCCTGGGCAACCTGTTCCAGGGTCTCACCACCCTCATGGGGAAGAATTTCTTCCTAACATCCAGTCTGAATCTACCTATTTCCAGCTTTGTTCCATTCCCCCCAGTCCTATCACTACCTGACATCCTAAAAAGTCCCTCCCCAGCTTTCTTGTAGCCCACTTCAGATACTGAAAGGCCACAATAAGGTCACCTTGGAGCCTCCTCTTCTCCAGACTGAACAGCCCCAACTCTCTCAGTCTGTCCTCACAGCAGAGCAGCTCCAGCCCTCTGATCATCCTCGCGGCCCTTCTCTGGACACCTTCCAGCACATCCGTATCGCTCTTGGAACAGAGGCTTTAGAACCAAATGCAGTACTCCAGGTGGGGTCTCATCAGTATGGGATAGAGGGGGAGGACCACTTCCCTCTCCCTACTGCCCACATTTCTCTTGCTGCAGCCCAGGCNTAAGGTTGGAAGGAGACCTCAAGGATCATCTAGTTCCAACCCCCTGCCATAGGCAGGGACACCTCCCACTAGTACAGGTCACTCAAGGCCTCCTCCAGCCTGGCCTTGAACACATCCAGGGA
The DNA here is from genome assembly GCA_013399055.1 of Ramphastos sulfuratus. NCBI lineage: Eukaryota > Metazoa > Chordata > Aves > Piciformes > Ramphastidae > Ramphastos > Ramphastos sulfuratus. The sequence goes on along the minus strand of WBNM01017157.1, from coordinate 88,661 downwards.
GGGAGCAGCCACAACCTCCCTGGGCAAGCTGTGCCAGTATAGATAAGATATATATAATATAGATAATATATATATAATTTATAAGATAATTATAAATATTTGTAAGATATATATCATAGATAATTTATAAGATATATATAATTTACAATATAAGTATAGATAAGAGATAGATAATTTTTTTATAAAGAAAGCTTAATTACATCACAGCTAAAAGTAGAGTTCTTAGAATTGCAGAATCATAGAATCAGTCAAGGTTGGAAGGGACCACAAGGATCATCCAGTTCCAACCCCCCTGCCATGGGCAGGGACACCTCACACTAGATCAGGCTGTCCACAGCCTCATCCATCCTGACATTAAACACCTCCCTGGGCAACCTGTTCCAGGGTCTCACCACCCTCATGGGGAAGAATTTCTTCCTAACATCCAGTCTGAATCTACCTATTTCCAGCTTTGTTCCATTCCCCCCAGTCCTATCACTACCTGACATCCTAAAAAGTCCCTCCCCAGCTTTCTTGTAGCCCACTTCAGATACTGAAAGGCCACAATAAGGTCACCTTGGAGCCTCCTCTTCTCCAGACTGAACAGCCCCAACTCTCTCAGTCTGTCCTCACAGCAGAGCAGCTCCAGCCCTCTGATCATCCTCGCGGCCCTTCTCTGGACACCTTCCAGCACATCCGTATCGCTCTTGGAACAGAGGCTTTAGAACCAAATGCAGTACTCCAGGTGGGGTCTCATCAGTATGGGATAGAGGGGGAGGACCACTTCCCTCTCCCTACTGCCCACATTTCTCTTGCTGCAGCCCAGGCTCTGGTTGGCTCTCTGGGCTGCAGGAGCACACTGACAGCTCATATTGAGCTTCTCATCCACCAGCACCCCCAAATCCCTCTCCTCAGGGCTGCTCTCAAGCCACTTACTGCCCAGCCTGTATTGGTGCTTGGGATTGCCTCGACCCAGGTGCAGGACCTTCTCTATGTTAAATGACCACCGTGCAAATGGAAGCACAGCTGCTTCAGAGTTTTGTACATAAGATGGCTTTTTTTCCACTCAAAAGCTGTCCAGACCCTGTGAAACACAGTTCAGATGCTTGAATTCATGTTAATTGAAGGATCAACGTTTTTCTTTCTTCAGTGAGCACTCTGCTCTTTTAGTCTTCGAGATGGTTCTCCCATGTGCAAAAAATGAGCTGTAATTATGCCCAGCTCAAGGCAATCTCAGGATCTAAAATATCCTGCCAACCAGCATGTTCTCAATCTGCCTAGTTAGTTCACAAAATTGTGCATGTGCCTTTGCTGCAGTCTCAAACCTGATAATGTCACATCATTGGGACAGGAAGCATCCTCTGATCTTATCTGAAGTGACACTTGCAATTTCAAGTTCTGCCTTGATGAGATCACATTGTCAGGGCTCCACCTAAGTGTGATCTTTCCTGATTTGCAATTGTATCTGTTTTGAATGGTCTTTGCACTGCTCCAGCAAAAGGGTAGGATAATGTATTTTGTCAGCCGTGAGGATAATGAAAGGCTGAGTTCATCTCTCTGCTTGCCCAAAGCCCAATTCGTGTGACTAAACTCAGTGGGTCTTACCAGTTCCACCCCATCCTCTGCCTAATCCTATTTGCACCTGGAAACTCTACCACCTGCAAGATATGAGTGTGTCAAGGTAGCTCATCCCTTTCATAAAATAGATGAGCCTTATTACCTTTAAACTTCTATTACTTCCGTGAAGCTCAGGGCTATAAAACGGTTTCTACATGCTAGAGTTGTTAACACATATATTATGCCTCAAGTAAAAATATTTAATGTAGTAAAAGCTTGTAAAGTTGAAGAATACTTAAATACCTGCACGGTGTTATTGGCAATAAGAAAGTCTGAAATATTTAAACCCAGGAGGCTCTGAAGGCACATTTCAAATGCTGGGGGGTTTTTTGGTTTTGTGTTTTTTTTTTTATTCATGATATTAATTTTTCTTCAGATGTACAGCATCCAGGAGTGGGGGAAAAAAAAAAAGCTGTTGTGAGTGCTGCATTTCCCTTTTTACCATATAGGTTACTGAATCCCCTTTAATGCCAAGGGAAAATAGAAGTGGGAAGAAATATTTCATGTAGCAAATCTATTAGGATCTGAGCAGTTTCTGAACGTGATGCTGAGGTACAAAGGCTCAGACCTTCAATCTCCATTTGCTATGCATTATGAAAGAGCCCTGCATCAATGCAGGTAACCAAGACAAAGAGCAAGCTTTGACTTGTCTTTAACAACAGCCTGATAATGCAAGCCTTGCATGCAGCCCAGACAGCAACTGTGTGCTGGGCTGCAGCAAGAGCAATGTGGGCAGCAGGGCAAGGGAGGGGATTCTGCCCCTTTACTCTGCTCTCATCAGACCCCATCTGGAGTCCTGTGTGCAGTTCTGGAGCCCCCAGCACAGGAAGGACATGGAACTGTTGAAGAGGGTCCAGAGGAGGCCACGAAGATGCTGAGAGGGCTGCAGCAGCTCTGCTATGAGGACAGGCTGAGAGAGTTGGGGCTGTGCAGCCTGGAGAAGAGAAGGCTTCCAGGAGACCTTAGAGTAGCCTTCCAGGATCTGAAGGGGGCCCACAGGAAGGCTGGGGAGGGACTATTTGCAAGGTCTTGCAATGACAGGACAAGGGGCAATGGGTTTGAACTGGCAGAGGGGAGATTGAAACTGGATGTTAGGAGGAAGTTGTTTGCAGTGAGGGTGGTGAGGCACTGGCACAGGTTGCCCAGGGAGGTTGTGGCTGCTCCCTCCGTGGAGGGGTTCAAGGCCAAGCTGGAGGAGGCCTTGAGTAACCTGTACTAGTGGGAGGTGTCCCTGCCTATGGCAGGGGGTTGGAACTAGATGATCCTTGAGGTCCCTTCCAACCTTACCATTCTATGATTCTATAATATATTTATTTGCTTGGTCTGTGTCATGCAGATCATATTAACAGGCCAGACAAATCACAGCTATTTGACTAAAACTGCTGCAAAGCCAAAAGGTGAAATTACATTTACTTGTCCATTTAAAGTGCCAAAACCAGAAGGCAATAAAAATTCAGAGGCTTACTTGAATAATAAGGTGAGGCTGGGATCTTGGTCCTGGAAGGCTGAAGAAGTGGAAACAGAGGATTTTCTTGGCAAGCAGTTTTGAAACCCTTACAGGACCTTTGACAGTTTTTTTTATTATTTTCAGTTGAATGTTAGTCAAGTCCAAGCCAAAGGAAAGATGATTTCTAGTTTATTAGAATTACCCCAAAATTGCCATAATAACTGTATCCCTCCCCCTCCAAGATGAGATAAACATACAGCTGTGTTGTATATCACATCCTGATACATGACCCAGATAAATCACTGAAAATTAAACCCAAAGTGTTACATTTGGACTGACTAATCCTAGACAAATGGCATTTCTTTAATAATGAATCCCAGCCCAAAATGCATTGTATTGTAAGGGAAGTGACAGTTCTGCCAAAACCCTACACAACTTGCAAGATGCAGGCTCATGTGAGATTACTGTGCACTGTGCTGACTAAGAAAAAAGAAAGGACAGAATTAGGTTATTGTGATGCTACCATATACATTAGGCCATCCCTGAGACTGTGTCTGTGTAGTGCTGCCTCTGCACACCCCTTCCAGAGTGAAAGTGCTCTCCCAGTTTTGCTTGAATCTCGGGGACAAAGTGGGCAGATGCCTCTCTCTAGCCATTATGTAGGATATTAAAAGTCTTTTTACTGAATATGCTGGTGCTGTATTTATCACAAAATGACTCAGTTGGATGCACTTGCAGGAGAAAGCTGTCTTGCATTATTTCTGAGGGACTGGAATTCTTCCTTTTTTTTTTTTTTTTTGTTGCACAATGTGGTTTTGTATTTATTCCCATGTCGATGTTCAAACTTTATGACTGGGTAGTCTAAAATGTTATTAGATGGCAACAATAGCTTCCAATCTATTGCCTGGTCAGCTAGAATTTTATTGTTTAAAATGGCTTAACCATTCCCTGCCATTTTATAGTGTATATAAAGCTTATTCCAAAGCCCTTTATGCTTTGAATGAAAGATGTATTAGTAGATAGGTTTCCAAAGCACTGCGACTGAAAATCTGCATCCTATGGAGACATTTGCAGTATTCCCTTCTTGACCTAATGCTAGTTATTCTTTAGTAATGATCTGGGAGGAAATACAAAAATCTCTGTTGGTAAATATTGCAGGTGACATAAAAATTAGTGGGGTGGTAAATAATGACAGGAGAGATCACTTCTGTGTTCTGGATTCCCATCATCCTGCAGAGTGAGCTCATCTGAACTGTATGCATTTTTTTTTACAGTCAAATGCAAAGTCCTGTGCCTGGGAAAAAAAGAATTCCAATCACATACACAGAATGGCTGCAAAGTACCCTTGAAATACAGCAATACTGATGAAGATTTAGAGTTTGTGATAGGTACTGCCTGAATGTGAGCTCCCTGTCCAGTATAATGGCCGAGAGGAAAACATTAGCTTTGAATGGATAAGCCATGAATGTCAAGCAGGAAGAAGATGAGTTCATGGTATAACTGAAATAATTGCTAGCATTCTCTGTCCAGATCTTGTTTCCACCCATTAAGACAAAATCTGAAACAGAGAAAAGGTTCAGAGAGGAACAAAAGAATGATTCTGAACCTCGAGGGGGGGAGAGGAATATAAAAATCCAACAATGTATGATTGAAGAAAATTAATCTACCTAATTTAACTAAGAGTATGTTTATAGGTGAATTGATATGTATTTTATTACTATGATATGTGAATGCATCACTAAAAAGGGTAACAGGATGCAGCCAATGGTAGGTGGAACTAAACATATATGGTCCTAAAATAAACCACAGAGTGTTTTAAATCTGAGAGCAATTGATTACCAGAATAATTTGTCTGGGATCAGAAGGTGCTTTCACCCTCTGGTATTTCTGAAAGCTATTGCATTGTTAAAGCAGAAGTTGATTTAAAATAGATTATCATAACAACCCCTTTTGGTTTAGCAATCCATTAAAGAGACCTTACAAATCTCCAGGTGTGACCCAGAATGCAGATTTTTGTTTGAGGAAGGATATGTTTACAAAATGAAAGACCTATAGGAATATATGCTTCATTCATTTCCCATCTCCAAAAGAACTGCTTAAAAGAAACAAGAAACCTCTAACTGCAGCCCAAATATTATGCAGCAGAGTTTAAAAGATAAACCAGAAGAGCAATGGCACAAGTTCATGTTAAGTGTCTGAGCTGTCCCAAAATGCTGAAAGAGGAGAATAAATGGGGACTAAGAATGGAATTCAGTAATGCCTTAATCATTGGCATATAGCTTGTGATACAGATTGTTTATTGCCTTCTTTAACTTGCCACTGACTTTTTCTTTGGCTCCAGAATGCAGCCAAGATTGGGACCTAAAATTATAGCCACGGCACAAGAGTTTTGATGAGACATTATCTGAAATCTTGAGATCACTGCTCTGTATTTCTGTGGCTTGCCAGGTGAAAGAAATGAAGGAAAATATTAGTGAGGCACTAGAAAAAGTTTGACTCTTGAGTAATGCTCTGTAGTAAGTCATGAGAAAGAACAGCTCCCGTTGCTGAAAACGCGCAAGGTAAATGATATCGCTGTGGTAATGACACCAGAAAGGGTCAAAGGAGGAGGCAATAATGAGGACGTACATGGCAGGAGGATGAATAGGTGTGGTCATTAATTTCAGTTGAAGGGGCAGAAATGTAGATTGTGGACAAGTAGAGGCTGAATGTGATGTAATAGCTATAGGACAGATGAAAGTAGGACATATCTGGATAGGACAAGGGAAAGGAGAAGCACTCTCCCTGCATGTAGCATTGATTCTTTTTCATGGGGTAACACCTCATTCTGCTACAACCCGAGCTCAGGGACAGGCAAGGAAAGAGAGCTGCCAGAAGCAGACTTCTTTTGTCTGCTATGTATAGCTTTTCAAAACCTGCCCACCTGCCACACAGGGCAGTGCAGTGTCTGTTTCAGAGCAAAGGCAATGACTGAGCTACTTGTGGAACAAAGTGCTTAAGTACAGAAACTCGTGGAAGATAAATTTCCCAGACTCAAGAACACTAGCAGCAACGAGAGGGAGTTTATCATTTCATGCCTCTCCTCTTGCTTTGGAGCCATTACTAACACTGCTAGTAACAAGAATGTACATAAACTAGGGGCAAGGGTGCCATCACAACAGCCCTGAAATCCTAGTGACTGCATACCTTGGGTTTACAGCATTGGTGTGCCTGGTACTCACCTAATCATTTTTCTGGCTGAATACCTACAGGGATTTAGTAATCCTAGAAATGCAGGGAAGATGAGAGGATACGTATGTGTATTTTAATGGCTAGTCCTTGAGCACTGGTGTAATGGAAATAATTATCCAAATATCTTTGACATTCTGATCAAAGATGGCCAAAAGCAAAGAGTTCGGTGACTTAGTTTAAGCTCCCACGTTTCAATTAACGTTCAAAGAACTCTTTCCTCCTAGGATGAACAGAAATGAGTTACTGATATAATTACACCAGCAAGGAGAAAAAAACTTTAGAGCACTGCTTTTTAACCAACTGATACTAAGAACCTGTTTCTTTCCTACATCCCATTAAATGCTTTTTCTTTTTTCTACTTACCAAGGCCTCGGTTCAGCAAAACGTTTAAGCGTTTGAAGTAACTTACTCTATTCAACAAAACACACAGTTTCATACTTACCCATATGTTCCATTGACATTAAGCACATACTTAAAGTTAAGCACACAATTAAAGGCTTAGCTGAACTGGAGACTAAGCTCTTTACAAAAGAAGTTGGTTGCAAAGAGAAAATGAGCAGGAGTTCACTTCTACTTAGTTGCGCTTTACAGCTCGATCTGTGTTTAAAGAGTATAGCATCTGGGAAGAAAGAGTTAATCCTAATTCCTCTTGCAGGACTCTCCAGACACAGCCAGCTGCAAAGGAAGACTGACTGGAAGATTAGGATTTTAGAACTAGCACATCAAGGACCATCATTTCCAGTCACCCAATTACTGCAGACAACCATGATGCCTAACCCTTTTTAATTCCGAGCCATATAGATGCAGAACTGAGAAACCGCTGCCGGCTGCCTGCACACTTACCTGGGTGAAAACCAAGTCTTAGGTGGCATTTCATATCAGCTCTATTTCTGGAAAAAGATGTCACAGTGAGGGTGGTGAGACACTGGCACAGGATGCTCAGGGAAGTTGTGGCTGCTCCCTCCCTGGAGGTGTTCAAGGCCAGATTGGATGAGACCTTGAGCGACCTGTTCTAGTGGGAGGTGTCCCTGCCAATGGTGGGGGGTTGGAACTGGATGATCTTTGAGGTCCCTTCCAACCTAAACCATTCTATGTAGCCAGGAAGGTAAAAATATCTCATATATATACCCCTTTAGGCTGTGAAATCTTTAACAAACTTCCATCTTGTACTGCCCTCTCGCTTCTCAGAGTTCTTATTGAGACTTGGAAGCAGTGCAGCCCCATCACCATGGCTGGACAGTGGAGTTCATCATTTGGAGCATTAAACTGTCATTGCAGTGATTGAAAAGTGTTTGGAAGAGATGGTAATTTTCCTTTTTCATAGAATCTTAGACTGTCAGGGGCTGGAAGGGACCTCAAAAGATCATCTGGCCCAGCCCCACTGCCAGAGCAGGATCACCTAGAGCAGATCACACAGGAATGCATCCAGATGGTTCTTGAATATCTCCAGAGAGGGAGACTCCACAGGGAGTCTGGGTCCCCTGGGCAGCCTATTCCAGTGCTCTGTCACCCTCACAGGGAAAAAATTCTTCCTCAGGTTCACATGGAACCTCCTATGCTTCAGCTTCCATCCACTGCCCCTTGTCCTGTCACTGGGCATCACCCAGCAGAGCCTGGCTCCATCCTCCTGGCACTCAACCCTTACATATTGATAAACATTAATAAGGTCACCCCTTAGTGTCCTCCTCTCCAAGCAGCACAGTCCCAGCTCCCTCAGGCTCTCCTCATAAGAAAGATGTCCAGCTTCCTTCATCATCTTTGTGGCTCTGTGCTGGACTCTGTCAAGCAGCTCCTTGTCCTTCTTGAGCTGGGGGCCCCAGAACTGGACACGATGCTCCAGATGAGGCCTGAAATTTCCTTTTTTCATTTTCAGATGAGAACTTAATTTTTCTATTTGAGCTGAACCTAAACTATCTGACCCACAGATTGATATCTAAGTGTATGTATGCATTCTCTTCAGACCTTAAACCATTCTCATAGCCATTTGTGATTGCTGTCACTATTTTTTCTCCCAGTTTGGGTTTCATATCACCTGCAAGTTTTTTTGTGTACTAAGCAGTGTTACTTACCTATGATTATCCAATTTGATAAACAAAAGATTCTTTATGTTACAGTTAGGTTCAGACAAATAAGTCTTTTCAGCACTGCTGTGAGCACAAGTGACATTTTTGAACCAAAACTTGATAGAGAGTAACTGAAATAGCTGACTCCTGATTTTTTTTTTTTTTGGTGGAGATAAAATGAAACTTCAGTCTTCAGACAGTCCTGTCATTGATTTTTGTCTTTTATCTCCCATGAAAACATCCCCCTCAAAAATCATTTAGCTGTGGATTTAGCAAAAATAAAAAAAAAATAAAACCCAGAAAGCAGATTTTGTCTGTTTCCCAGCTACCCCAGTAATACAGTTATCTGACTTTATTAGGGCACACAGATGCTACTTGGAGAACAAACCCACTCCTAAGCTTACTTAACCCATTTCTTACCCTGACAGGATGAAATATATTTGATATTTATCCTTGGGAAGTCGCATGGGAAGAGGTTGGTGCAGGGAACAAAGCAAAAAGGAGAGGGAATGGAATGCTAAGCGGAATCGAGTGTCTGCCAGCACATATTTCCAAATTCTGGGTTCCCAGCAGCTTCATATGTGCCACTGCAGCCGTGCTGCTCACCACAAAGTGCAGCTCCTCCTCTCATCCTTCTTACCTGTCATGTTTACTGGAGCGTAACTGGCACTGCAAGCATCACACAGACATTTGGTCTCCGGTTTCCCATAGGTTACCAGGACTCCTCCAGTCCATATGGCCTATGGGTGGCCCCATGCCTATTGCACAGGGCCACCTATGACTGGGAAGGAAGAGCTAGGAGAGGGAGAGTGTTAACTCTCATCAGAAATGGTGTTTTGCTCTTTCCTTTGCTGACACAAATTTACTTCCAGGGCCAGAAACGCTGTCCTTGCTGAGAGCTGGTGTCAGCATTCCTCTAGAGGTGCTGTGTGTTTCCTGCCACACGGATCTGGTTGAATCATAGAGTGGTAAGGTTGGAAGGGACCTCAAAGATCATCCAGTTCCAACGCCCTGCCTGCCACCTCTCACTAGCACAGGTCACTCAAGGCCTCCTCCAACCTGGCCTTGAACACCTCCAGGGAGGGAGCAGCCACAACCTCCCTGGGCAACCTGTGCCAGTGTCTCACCACCCTCACTGGAAAGAACTTCCTCCTAACATCCAGTTTAAATCCATTGTCCTGTCATTGCAAGACCTTGTAAATAATCCCTCCCCAGCCTTCAGATACTGGAAGGCTACTCTAAGGTCTCCTGGAAGCCTTCTTTTCTCCAGGCTGCAGAGCCCCAACTCTCTCAGCCTGTCCTCATAGCAGAGCTGCTGCAGCCCTCTCAGCATCTTCGTGGCCTCCTCTGGATCCGCTCCAACACTTCCATATCCTTCCTGTGCTGAGACCTCCAGAACTGAACACAGTACTCCAGTTCTTACCTGTCCTGTTTACTTGAGTATAACTGGCACTGCAAGTGTCACACAGACATTTGGTCTTGTCTTTCCCATAGGTTACCAGGGCTCCTTCAGTCCATGTGGCCTTTGGGTGGCCCCATGCCTATTGCATAGGACCACCTATGACTGGGAAGGAAGAGCCAGGAGAGGAAGAGTCCTAGCTCTCATCAGAAATGGTATTTTACTCTTTCCTTTGCTACACAGATTTACTTCCAGGGCCAGAAGCGCTGTCCTTGCTCAGAGCTGGTGTCAGCATTCCTCTAGAGGTGCTGTGTGTTTCCTGCCACATGGATCTGGTTGGCTTGTTTGTCCTGCACCATGACCTCTGGGAGCCAGCTATTGTGGTGCCAGCCCATTTCACCTGCATCCCTGTACTCTGTGGCCCTTCTTATACCTCAGCACAGTGGTAATAACTCTCAGGCTGTGCAAACTCTTGAGGCAAGGCCAAGGAGCAAGGCTGTCACTAAGGTAAGTCCGACAGCATGGTCTGCTTGGCAAGAGTACAGTGGCACTTAATCTACTCATGCACTCCAAACCTCATAGATGCTCAGAAAGTACTATTGTGAAGCCATGGTTTAGGAGCACACTTCATCTTTAGACTGAAAATAGTGTGCATAGTGACTGTGACCATGTGAAACTTGAACCTGAGACTCATCCTGTGGGTACTTCCACTCTTGGATATCCCTCCACTTGCTCAATCAATCTTTCAGAACAGTACTGCTGGACTGTAAGCTGGCAGTATGGCTGGTTCAGTATGGTAGCATCATCCTATTAAAGATGAGAAGATTCATAGAATGGTTTAGCTCAGAAGGGACCTTGAAGATTTGCTAGTTCCAGCCCCCCCTGCAGTGGGAAGGGACATCTTGCACTAGACCAGGTTGCTCAAAGCCTCAAGAGTGTGTGTGCTGCTTGTGCCATGGAGGACATGAATATGCATGCTGCTAATGATGTGTGCTTTGGTTCTGCAGGTGTTATTAATCAACATTGTCAGATATATGGTGGTGGACATCAGGCATGAAAGCCTTAGAGTATGGATGCAAATTTCACATGGAGGTACCTTAGCCAGGTCTTCTCCTTCCCTGCCAAGGGCATACAAGCCAGAGTGCTTTCCAAGAACAGAACTGTTGGACAAGAGTATGGGAAGTCAGAGATCTGAAGTGCACAAATGGGAGCATTGCAATGAGACAATGGAAAGTAGCTTGTAGGTTCATCTCTGACTCTGCAGAAGTGGACCTTCAACATTGCTACTTTGCAGGATTATGAGGAGATTCAATGAATTTATGGATGCTCAATATGGCAACAAGGAAACAGGATAAAAGCTTCTTTCTAGTTCAAAATGAACACAGGAGGGAAGGAGGAAGGAAGCAGAATTTGCTTATGTAAAGCCTGAAGCAAGTGTACTGGAGGAAGAAGCAGAGAATCTATTTGCATTAGCTTAGCTGTGTGTAGTTATGTTTGTCTGGTAATTGGGCAACTAAAACCTTTGGGAAGTCTTTCCCTAAGAGCAAGTTAAATGAAAGGCAGCAGTTACAGAACGAACGCGTGCAGAGATGTGGAGAGGAGGAGGGTAATGGTTGGGTTTGTCAGCATTCTGCAGAGTGAGGTGGGAAACTGATGCTCTTTATTTAAATATCTGATTCCACTGTGGAAATTCTTCACTGCTATTAACAACAACAACAACAACAACTACAGTGGGGACTGAATTTAATTGCCTGGTTACTGAAGAGGAGAAAATGGTGACTCTATTGGAAACAATGGTAACAAGATGATAGGTCACCATCCAGCCACAGGCTTTGCTTTGATAAGGTCCTGATCCTTANCTCCCCAGCCTTCCTGTAGGCACCCTTCAGATACTGGAAGGCTACTCTAAGGTCTCCTGGAAGCCTTCTCTTCTCCAGGCTGCAGAGCCCCAATTCTCTCAGCCAGTCCTCATAGCAGAGCTGCTCCAGCCTTCTGATCGTCTTTGCCATCTTTGCCAAAATCAGACATGGATGATCCCCATGTCCCCATATTTGTTGTCTCTTCCCCCATACATGCAGAGTATGAGGACAGGGAGCAGTGGAGAGCTGGGTGCACAGGTCCCCCTCGCAGCCTCCTGTCCCTTTGCAGAGCCCAGACTGCTTNCAAAATGAACACAGGAGGGAAGGAGGAAGGAAGCAGAATTTGCTTATGTAAAGCCTGAAGCAAGTGTACTGGAGGAAGAAGCAGAGAATCTATTTGCATTAGCTTAGCTGTGTGTAGTTATGTTTGTCTGGTAATTGGGCAACTAAAACCTTTGGGAAGTCTTTCCCTAAGAGCAAGTTAAATGAAAGGCAGCAGTTACAGAACGAACGCGTGCAGAGATGTGGAGAGGAGGAGGGTAATGGTTGGGTTTGTCAGCATTCTGCAGAGTGAGGTGGGAAACTGATGCTCTTTATTTAAATATCTGATTCCACTGTGGAAATTCTTCACTGCTATTAACAACAACAACAACAACAACTACAGTGGGGACTGAATTTAATTGCCTGGTTACTGAAGAGGAGAAAATGGTGACTCTATTGGAAACAATGGTAACAAGATGATAGGTCACCATCCAGCCACAGGCTTTGCTTTGATAAGGTCCTGATCCTTAAAGTTGCTGACTGCTAAGGCAGTGAATACAATGGGACTCATGTCAATGGGATACAATGGGAAGGAAAGGGATTGGAGGAGGTCAAGCTTTCCGTGGTGACCTTTGCTATCACCACCATGCCTTCACGTGTCGCTCAGTGTGGCCCACTGTGTACCTCTCACCACGTTCCCAAGGCTGCACAAGAACCAGCTGGCAGAGTTGGCATATTTGCTGGTTTGCTGAAGGTAAAACGTTGAGGAAGCCAACTGTTGCTTTCATGTTGATAAAACTGGAACTGCACATCGCGTGCTAATTGTAACAGAGCTCCTTTGCTGCCTGCCTCTCACATGCTTCCCTCGCAAACCGCTGCTCGCCGTGGAGCTGCACAGTGCCTAGCAGCTGGTGCCACGAACAAAGAGGCTTATTGAGTGCTTCTTGATGCTGGGCCCTGCTCTGGTGGCTGGAGCTGAGAGAATCACAAGATGACTCACTATTTGTTGATCTTCCCCACTCTATGCTCTGTCCTGAGCTTGAACCCCAGCTTTCAGAGCTGCTGTTCAGCTTCCCCATATAAAGCACCAGGACAGCTGCTGGTTGTATCTTTGAATCGTCACAGCATCACAGGCTCAAGGTAGCCTCTGAATGGCTTGCCCATGCCAATTTTTGTTTTGTTTCCCCCCTCATCTAACCCTTTAACAAAAACAATTTACCGAAGAGCTCTAAATCCTAGGGGCAAGCCATGACAGCCTGCTTTGCTGCAGCCCCTGTTTGCCTAGTGCAGAAAAGCTGATGTGCAGCCCGAGCTGCCTACGGCGCATGACAGGTCTCAGAGCTGAGCGTTGCTGAGATCGGCCCTGGGATGTGAGAATAGCAGTCAGGCAGTGAAGATCTCTGACAGTCAATACTTAACTCCAAAACTTTTAGAGGGAGAGAGTATGTGCAAGAAAGTTCTATGCAGGATTTACAGGGAGGTGGTATTTTTTGTAAAGACAGACATGTGGTTTCCATGGACACCCATTTTTATCTTATAGTATGTTTCCTTTTATTAAATATGCATAACCAGGCTTGCACAGGATGTGAAATCTGGTGTTTGACTTTCTTTACGTTGTCACCAGGGAATTAGTAATAGGCAAGCAGATTTCTGAAGGCATTTAGGACAGTTTTACCTTCCTGCTATGGAAGATGGCTTAAACCTTTGGAAGCTAGCCAGATAGAGGGGAAGGACAAAGAACACGGGGAAGGCAAACTCTGTGCACAGCATGGAAGGCTCACCTGCCACTGCCATGGCCCAGTTTTCCATTGGGTTGGTCTTTTCTTTCAGCAGGCTTTCCAATCCTCCAGTCCTCTTGTTTGAGAGAGTCCAGCACAGAGCCATAAACGTGATGAAGGGAATGGAACATCTCTCTTATGAGGAGAGCCTGAGGGAGCTGGGGCTGTGCTGCTTGGAGAAGAGGAGACTGAGAGGTGACCTCAGCAATAGTTATAAATATGTGCAGGGTGAGTGCCAGGAGGCTGGAGCCAGGCTCTGCTGGGCGATACCCAATGGCAGGACAAGGGGCAAGGGGTGAAAGTTGAGGCAGAGGAAGTTTCATGTGAACACGAGGAAGAAGTCTTCCCCTGTGAGGGTGACAGAACACTGGAACAGGCTGCCCAGGGGGGTTGTGGAGGCTCCCTCTCTGGAGATATTCAAAACAAACCTGAATGCATTCCTGTGTGTTCTGGCATAAGTGATCCTGCTATGGATTAGATATCTGATCTTTTGATCCAGCTCCTGACATTCTGTGATCCTGTGATTCTCTTGTTTTGCCTTTTTCTTTAGCCTTGACAGCAGCAAACAATTGCTACTGATAAAATAAATAATGGAAATCGTTGACCATGGGACTTTGAACTCGTGGCTGCATGGATGACAGGTATGGGAATCATAGAATCATAGAATGGTAAGGTTGGAAGGAGACCTCAAGGATCATCTAGTTCCACCCCCCTGCCATAGGCAGGGACACCTCCCACTAGCACAGGTTACTCAAGGCCTCATCCAACCTGGCCTTGAACACCTCCAGAGAGGGAAGCAAGAAGGCCTGGTGTTTGACAGGGGAGGACTTGGGAGGGGAGGGTTTTTTTTTTGTTGTTTTATTTTGGAGACATATTTGTTTAGAAGAACCATCTTTAAAAAGAGGAAAGACCGATTGTTTTGTTTTGGTTTTTTAGGGTAGGCTGGGAGGTACAATGTGCCCTAAGGTGTCCTGCTTTAGAGAGCCTGAGCTGTGAGTTACACTAAACTTAGTACAGTGCCTAACCAAAGAGAACAAATATATATATAGGGGCTGTGGAGTCTTAATTGTGGAGTCTTATTTTTTTTCTCTTAAACTTTAAATAACACAGAATTATTTCTTTTAGTTGGCAGGCAGTTTTCTTGCAGTTTTCCTTGTGTTTTCCATTTGGCAACAATGCTGAGTGGTCTGAATATCTTCAACTTAAGACACACAACTCTTAACTGATCTGACCTTCACTTAGCTCACATCACAGGTGAGTGGTTATGAAAGGATATCTTGCCCATATGGAAACTTAGCTGTGCCCTCAGATAGGAAGGGGAGGAAAACAAAGAATAGCTAAAATATCTTGATTCACATAATGGCATTTTGTATACTTCTGTAAAGTCAAAGAAGATGAAGAAAAATGATCATGTTGTTGTCTATTTCTTTCTTCTTCTTCTTCTCTTTTTTTTCCCTTTTTAAAATTTTTTCTTCCTTTTGTAAACCCAGATCCATTCCTTAAATTAATTTCTTCTCTGATGTTCAGGAACAACAGCTGGTGCCAAATTCAGCAAGTTTATTAAAAGCTATTGATCCTGCGTTGTTCTGTATTCAGGTCCCCACCTGGTCATCTGGTTCAGATTCATACTGCTTTTTACATTATTGCAGCCTTCTGGAATCAGGGAACATATATTTCTCTGTCAGATTTAATGGTGAGAACATTGTCAGTGTCTCACTGATGTGCCATTTAGAAGAGAGAAGGTGAAAATTTTTGAATTATTCTATCAACTTCACTTTACTCTTCCCATTAAAAAAAGGAACAGGATAGGGCAAGTTCCTCACAAATGTCATCACTTATATCTGCTTATACTGCAAAGCCTTCTACCTGAAAGCTCTCAAGAAGTTTTCATCCATTAGCCCCTTCTTTATCATGTCCTTTTTATATTATCTTGGAGACTGTGCCAAGCAGCAAACTACGAGAGCCAAGAAGCAGAGCAAAGGGCAGGTGGCATGGAGGCCGCTGTGGAAGGAGGTGACTCATTTGGCATTTCATCCTGATCAGATTACTAAATTTAATTTAGACATTGTAATCTGACGTTTTCTGACACTTCTGGTGGCAGGCAGGAGGAGAGGTGGCTGGTGAGGGGGCAGAAAATGTTGCACAAGGTTCTGAGATGCAGCAGGGCAGGAAAGATTTGTTGCCGTTCTTTTCTATTGCTGTCCTGGCAAACACAAGATAATTGCTTTCTAGCACAGGTACAGAGTCTCTTGGCTGCGACTAGGAGGCAGGTTACACTAAGTTCAGAGCCTGTGCTCTCTGGCAGGGAAGATCAGGCCTGAAAATGCATCTACAGAGATTGCATAACTTTGTCTTCACGGGAGGCACAAAGACAGCTGAGTTCTAGGAGACCCTGGCGGCCTAAGTTCCTTCTCTCATAAAGCAAGTACAAGATCCTGGTGAAAGTTGTGATCTTAGCAGGTGTGTGGACATGTGCCTTCAAGTCCTGCTATTAATCACTGTTAGCCTATAGCCTGAATGTGAGTCAGGTTGTTCTTCAATAAGGCAGAAATTGATTCTGCATGGTGAAACATTGAATTCCTTATGCCAGTGCTGTACTGAGGAGAGCGTGAAAAGGACTCAGCTAAGTTTTTATCCCTTTATCTGTGCCTAAGAAATGCATGCACCTGCCACTCACCTGACACAGATCACTTCTGCATAGAATCATAGAATGGTTTAGGTGGAAAGGCCCCCAAAAATCACCCAGTCCCAGCCCCCTACCACAGGCAGGGACCCCTCCCACTAGAACAGGTCACTCAAGGTCTCATATAACCTGGCCTTGAACCCCTCCAGGGAGGGAGCAGCCACAACCTGCCTGGGCAACCTATGGCAGTGTCTCATCACCCTCACTGGAAAGAACTTCTTCCTAACATCCAGTCTAAATCTCCCCTCTGCCAGTTTAAACCCATTCCTCCTCATCCTGTCATTACAAGATCTTATAAATAGTCCCTCCCCAGCCTTCCTGTAAGCCCCCTTCAGATACTGGAAGGCTACTCTAAGGTCTCCTTGAAGTCTTCTCTTCACCAGGCTGAAGAGCCCCAACTCTCCTCCTTTTGGAGGATGCTCCTCCAAAAGCATCCTCCTTTTCCCATCACTGTCTTGTGGCAGACAGGGAACTGGGATTAGCAATTAACATTGTTTCACTGAAGTGCCTCTAGAGATGACTTTTTGAGCTGAAACCTCTCAAGTGATGATGATTTCCAGCAGGGCTAACTGCCCAGCAGGGCTAGGGACAGCTTACCACCAAAGAACTGAGCAATGCTTTGACTAGTGCCATCCACTCCAGTATCTTCAATTTGCACCTAGGGCAGACACAGTTTGGAGTTGCTTTTCACACAAACCTTCTTTGGCATGGAAGGTAATAGAGAGCTGCATTGCTTCAGGCATGCAGACATGGTCATATGTGCAGTTTTCATGGTTTCAGGGATCTTTATCAATGCCCTCCCTCTAAGAAGGTGGTCTGAGCTCTACAGCTCTGTGATTAGTCAGCCCTAATGCTGAACTCTGCAGATTAATGTGTGGCTCTTCTATTAAATCCCTCCTCCATCAGGCAGTCTATCTCCTGCATCAGTAATGACCAGCTGCAGAGCCTCAGGGTTTTTCTCTAGCTACTTTTAACTGATCTAGCACTTCTTATTTTTTCCATGCTCTGCCCTTTCCTTGATTGGTAAATTCCCCAATGGCTTTAATCAAGCTGTGTTGAGCCTAGCAGTTCTGGCAAGTTTTCTTTTGTTTTAATAAAAGGTGAGTTTGTTCCCCGGGCAGGTTCTGCCAGCTCAATTTCAACTACTGCACATTTATCTTTAAAAAAGGGGTCTCCCATCTCACAACCCTAGGCAACACAATATCCTAGGTGGACTCCTGCAACCTGCCCTTTACCCTTCTGAGGTGAAAAAGAAACTTTTCCCTCCCACTTCACTGAGGTCACTGTTTTGCCCAGTGCATTATTCATTCGCAGCTTCAGGCTAATGGACGTATAAGATTTAGTTGTGTGGCTGATACTCAGCCCAGCCTCAGACCTCAGATGGCCAGAAATGTCCTTAACTAATATTCTGACAATTGTAATGTTCAGTCTGTAAAGCCAAAGTTAGGCATCATTGAGAGGTCTCTGTCCAGTTCTCAATATTTCTTTTTCTCAGGCATTTCATCAAAGCTGGGAGAAGTGTATCAAGTAAAAAGACTTTAGAAAATTGAGGCTAGAAGAGGAGAGCAAAACTGCTCATGATTTTGGTGAGTTTAAGTGAGTGGATTTGGTTAAGAGACTTTTTTTTTCATAGAATCATAGAATGGTAAGGTTGGAAGGAGACCTCAAAGATCATCTGCCATAGGCAGGGACACTCAAGGCCTCGTCCAACCTGGCCTTGAACACCTCCAGGGAGGGAGCAGCCACAGTCTCCCTGGGCAACCTATGCCAGTGTCTCACTACCCTCACTGCAAAGAACTTCCTCCTAACATCTAGTCTAAATTTTTTCTTATTATTATCCCAAGCACTTCTTGAAATATTGCCTTTGCAGCAGCTCCTAATATTTACCAGCAGATGCAATGCTTATGGAACTGAAGGGCAGATGAGGGGAATCCCAGGTAACTTATGGAGACTGAGAAGTTGAAGTAATATTGAATATCTCAGTTCCTGAGTATCCCTGCAACATGCAATTCCCTCTGGGATATATTGTTCCTTCTGCAAGGATTGTTTTGAAAAACCATTCTCAGGTTTGTTTTTTAATGTGGCTTTTTTTTTCAAACTTCCAGTTACGAGTAGTGTCAGAACACTCAAAGGTAAGGCTAATTTATCAAGAATACTTCCAAAATTTAGTCACCAGAAGTGTGAAAATGACTATTAAAAGCATCTCTGTAACAGAGCTAGCCCTTGTTAAATAGAAGTGCTGTGAAAAGGCAAGAAGAGTGCAATGTAGAGCTGGTTTTTTTCAGGCAGAAGAGATGAAAACTCAAATATCAAAGCAAGTAGTGTGAGAAGTCACCAAAACCTATTTAATGAAGTAATTTGTTTAATTCTATGGAATAGAAACCAAAATCTGACATTCTTCAAACACTGATCACAGAAGGCAAATGACCAGTACAATGGAAGGTCGTTGATTAGATATAACCAACCCAGAATGGAGATCTGGATTTAGCTTCTTTCTCTATCTGACAGACATAGAAACTGTCTCCTCCCAGGAGAAGCACCTGCTGGATGCCATGCACTAGACCTGTCTCACTTGGGTGAAACACTTCAGCTCTCTTAGAAAGAGTGAGGAGGGAAGGGGAAGCATGTGAGCCTCAGTGGAATGCCTAGCATCTTCAGCTGGGAGGTGAAATTCTCTTGCAGGTCTTGCTCCAATTAACATTTGCTTGAGCAGTGTCAGAGGACAAACTACCTTGTGTGCCAGGAGGGCTGTATGAACCTGTAAAGCAAGACCATGCCAGGATGGGCTGGATCAGACCCTGTGTGCATTTTCCTCAGGTACCACTATGATTCTAGACATGCAGTTCAAGCAAGAGACTCTACATTTCGAGTTGCTTACCATTCTCTAATGTCCTTCTAGGTGGGAAGGCAGTGAAATGAGAGAACAGCTGCAATGGTCCATCCTGGCTGAAAAGACAAGATGCAAATCCTGGCAGGGCAGGAGGTGGCACACTGCTTTCTGCTGAGAGGACGTGGACCTCAGTAGAAATTAATTGAGTGAGTCTGCATTGAACTGTTGGGTAAGTGGTAACAAAACCATCTGTCACCTCTTCTGAGAGTTCTGGCTCAGTATTTTTTTCTCAGATGGAATTATAAGGAAATTTGACCTGAATAGTTTCTGGACAATGGAAAATGCTTTTATTTTATTTTTTTTTTCCTCTTGGTGACTTTATTGTTGACTCAAGCAAATATGTGTACCCAGCACCGCAGCAACATAAATAGCTTTTATCTCCATTACAAACAGGCTTATTTTATCTACCAGTGATGTACTTCAAATCTCACATTTCTGCTAGGAACAGGTTTGTTTTATCAGTGACTTACTTTAAATCTTGTAGCAGAGACCTGCCATCCCTAATTTTCTTTATGGCCAGATGCAGACCAAAGGAAAGTAGGCGCTATATGCTCCACATTCAGTCAGGGAAACAGCGGGCTCAGCAAGCTTTTCTTCCTGGTTCATGCTTCCTCCATGCAGAACAGGAGGAGAGGCAGCTAGTGGGGCAATAACTGAGGCTTTCCAGCAATGAAGGAGTGAGAACTGAGGGCATCTGGTTAAGTTAGGGAGCCCTGCAAACAGCAAGTGAAACAAGGTGGAGCCAACGGTCAAGCCGCCGCGCAGAGCTCCGACGATTCTAATGCTCCCTCTGCACCGACCACCAATTATACAAATGTCATTAGATACAGGCCACAGTATGGCTGCATAAATAAACCTCCCAGGCCAGGATCAGGAAATTATTGCACTTGCTTTCCAAACAGAGCAAAGATTAGTGTGGTGATGAAGCTGTGCACTTAACACTGAAGACGTGAACGTATGAAGTCAATTATAAAAGGAAAGCTCTGCGGTGCGCGGATAATTGGTATAACCACAGTGGCTCTTCTGTGTGGAATATATCCTTAGTGTGTTGCTGCAGCCTTCCTACACAACCCCAGAAAAGTAACTGATTAGGAAAAGTAAACACACTTTACAAAGTTAAGTGTGACTGGAACAAAGATGGGGAGCTGGGGGTTAGTAGTGGGGTACCTGTTAATTAATATTTTGAAAGCTCCAGCTACGAATTTCTATCCTTTGAGATATTTGAGGTTCTTTTAAGTGCAGCCAGAATTTGGAATCCTCCAAGTTGTTAATGGCTGTGGTGATCATTAGTGCTGGACACCCAGTGAGTGCTAGAAACAAATAAAGACACGATTTATGCTCAGAAATATTTGCAATCTGAACTGGAACAGGGCACAGTGAGCGGAAATGATGAGCAAACAAAACACAAACAAGAGTTTGGTAGTGCTCCAACACTTCAATGGGACTGTTATTAAGTGTGCAGATTTCTCTGGTATTGCTGTTTCAACCTCCTCTGTTCTTTCTCCATAGTGAAGCTTTGTCAGGGATAATACCCAAGGTTTCTCCTCAAAAAAAAAAATTTCAAGGCTATGAAATTCAGGAGAAGCCATATAAAACATAATAACATTATAATAATATCATGCCATCAAGTCTTTGAACTGGCTGATCTAATTTACAGACTCACAGATTGCTTTGGGTTGGAAGGGGCTCCCAAAGGTTGTCTTGTCCAACGCCCCTGCAGTGGGCAGCACTACCTCCAAATAGATCAGGATACCCAGGGCCATGTCAAGTCTGATCTTGGATGTCTCCAGGGACAGGGCCTCAATCACATCTCTGGGCAACCTCTTCCAGTATTTCACCACCATCACTGTGAAGAACTTCCTCCTTGTGTCCAACTGAAATCTACCCTGCTCCGGTTAAAAGCCACAGCCTCTTGTCCTATCACCATGAGCCCTTCTCCNGAACTGCTTGAAAGGGTAGAGCAAAGCATTGTACATAGATGACTGAAGGACTAGAGCACCTCTCTTGCGAAGCAAGGCTGAGGCACTTTTGGCATTCCAGCCTAGAAAAGAGAAGACTGAAGGTGGATCTTACCAATGCTTACAAATAATTGAGAGGTGGGTGTCAGGAGGATAGACCCAGTATTTTTTTCAGTGATGCTCAGTGACAAGACAAGAAGTAATGGGCACAAACTTGAACATAAGGAGTTCCATCTAAACAGGAGAAGGAGCTCCTTTAATTTAAGGGTGAAGGAGCACTGGAACCGGCTACCAGAGAAGTGATCGAGTCTCCATCTCTGCAATCATTCAACACCTGCCTGGACACTGTCCTGTGCAATCTGCTTTAGCTGAACCTGTTCTGGCAGGGGGACTGGGCTAGATTATCTTCAGAGGTCCCTCCCAACCCCTATCATTCTGTCATTCTGGAAGTCTAAAACCCCAAAAGGCAAATATTAACTCTTGCTCCAAGCAGCAGGGGAACACAAGAAGTATTGAAGCAGCGTTCAGTACCCAGTATTCCACTCAATTTAAGTAGGATCCTGTGTCTCAATGCTGGGCAGCCTTTTCCAAGGCCTTTTAAGACTGAAGTGGGTCTAGTGTAATACAGACAGGAGATGAAGTCAGTATTAAGAGAGATTCAAAGGACCTCTCAAAGGAACTCCAGCTGCACAGGTAGTTCCTTCTGCAGTGGGTGATCTATTTGCTTTTGGGTTGTCGAGTGAGGTTCTCCTTCCTCTCTACTCTGCCCTGGTGAGCTCTCATTTGGAGTATGGTGTCCAGTTCTGGCCCCCCCAGCTCAAGAAGGACAGGGAGCTGCTGGAGAGAGTCTAGCACAGAGCCACAGAATGATTAAGGCAGTTGAACATCTTCCTTATGAGGAAAGCCTGAGGGAGCTGAGGCTGTGCTGCTTGGAGAGGAGGAAACTGAGCGATGACCTCATTTGTGCTTATAAATATGTAAGGGGTGAGTGCCAGGAGGGTTGAGCCAGCCTCTTCTCAGTGACAGGACAAGGGGCAATGGGTGGAAGTTGAGGCATAGGAGGTTCCATGCGAACCTGAGGAAGAATTTTTTCCCTGTGAGGGTGACAGAGCACTGGAACAGGCTGCCCAGGGGGGTTGTGGAGTCTCCCTCTCTGGAGATATTGAAGAACCATCTGGATGCGCTCCTGTGTGATCTGCTCTAGGTGATGCTGCTCTGGTAGGGGAGCTGGGCCAGATGAGCTTTCAAAGTCCCTTCCAGCCCCTGATATTCTATGATTTGACAAGTCATTAGAAGGCTGGAGAAAAAGAAAAAGGGACACAGAAGTCCAAGGGTGGTGTAGCATTGTTTTAGACACAGTGAATTACTTCCATTATCTGAGTGGATTTTTCTCTCCTTCCCTTCCTCCCTCCTTGACATGTCACTTGTAAGGTCTTGGCCACCTTTTTGGGGGGAGGATGGTGACCTTGGAGGAGCCCTCAGGCTATTCCTTACTGATTACCTCTCTTCAGGAGCAGAACTTGGTCAGGCTGTGGGACTCTGCCAAGCTCCTCTAGCTCACAGGTAGCACAACAGGATGGGGCCCACATTTTGTCTTCCCCTGGTGCTCCTGATAAATAAGAAGCACCTTTTCCTGAGCTGCCCTAGTACTGTGAAGGCAAGAAGAGGTTGCAAACAGAAGTCTTAATTCCCTGCACGGTACGGAACTACCACTTAACATCTAGTTGCCAAGAAACAAAGTTCCTCATAAGGAATAATGAACAATGGAGAGGCCAAAAATACTATGAGGAAATTATTTGGCAATTTACCATGCTTTTACTTTGTTTCAAGCCTTCATCTTACAATTGCCTTCATAAAAGTGTAGAGCACAGGATGAAATGATGGAGTAGGCAAGGAGTGCAGATCGTTTCCTTCCTGTTCTACTCCACTGCTTTGCAGGGAAGGTTTTCCTGCCAGGAGACACAGGCATTGTTTTTCCAGTTCTGTGTCAATCTTCTGAAGAAGATATCTGTTGATCATTCTCAAATTTATCTAGGGAGCATATCTATCTCAGCAGAGAGAAAAACAACTTGTTTTTTAGATCTGCCAGTCAGAGCAAACATCTGTGCTTACAGTGAGGAGGAAAAAAAAAATAATAATAGGATCCATATCCATATCCTCTGTGACAAGTTAGCCCCAAGGAAAGGATGAGTCTCACTGTTAGCAGGAGAAATGGTGGTATGCAGCTGTAGCAAGAATCACTTCCCTAAAATGAAGAATATTTTTTCCCTAAAATTTCTGACTGACACTCAGCCTCATTGCTGGGAGATTTTTTTTACACCATCTGCAGAAAACCTTTCACCCTTTTTTTTCTGTCTGCATCACTGTTCAGAGTTAAAGAAATGGAGCACTGTTCCTCAGAGAGAGGTTTCCTCAGCTACATGAGACTATAGTTTGCAAGGAAACACCTTCTATCCTTGAGTCTCATATGTAGACTTTGAGCTTCCCAATCTTATCAAGGTGTTTATGACAATGTAGTGTCTGTAAAAAGTAAATGAAACCTTGAAGTAAGAGAACAAAGCCTATCACATCAACTGGCAGAACAGAGGAGTAAAGAAATGGTGGCTATAGACTTTGGTCTATAGAAGACACAGGAAAAAGAAAGATAAAATTAATTACTATCAGGTTGTCATGACCTAACATAGAATCATAGATTCATAAAATGGTAAGGTTGGAAGGCACCTCAAGGATCATCTAGTTCCAATCCCCTGCCATAGGCAGGACACCTCCCACTAGAACAGGTCACTCAAGGCCTCATCCAACCTGGCCTTGAACACCTCCAGGGAGATTGTGGATCACAGAATGTGATCAAAGATCAGATTCTGTGCTTCTGTGCTCCACAACCTCCCTGGCAACCTGTGCCAGTGTCTCACCACCCTCATTGCAAACAACTTCCTCCTAACATCCAGTCTAAATCTCCCATCTGCTGGTTCAAACCCATTGCCCCTTGTCCTGTCATTGCAAGACCTTGTCAATAGTCCCTCCCCAGCCTTCCTGTAGGCCCCCTGGAAGGCTACTATAAGGTGTCCTCAAAGCCTTCTCTTTTCCAGGTTGAAGAACCCCAACTCTTGTAGCCTGTCCTCGTAGCATGAGCCTAACAGAGTTGTATGCAGTGGAAAAGCCATACCTTTGGAGCTGCTGTTGGAACACTTTGCCTTGTGGGGTTAATTGAGGAAGGCTCAGAATTCTGTAAAACCTTAACAGTGCCATTTAAAGGTGCAAATATAAATTCATTGCAGTGTTGACAGAACAAAACGAAGCAGTAGATCATGGCTGTACTCACATACTCTCTGCTCTATATTGTCTCATCCAACTTTAATGTATTTTTTATCTTCCCCATGTGCTTGTGCTGTGGGACTATCCTTCTCACAGCATCTTTGTGCTTTCTGTAACTCCAGATGCCATTTCCCTCTCTTTCCTTTTTCTCTACCCTTAGCACTGCATTCTGCTCCCCCTTGCCTTTTGCCATAGACTACATAGGGTGCTGTGTTTTGGGGTCCTAGCCACCAGAGAAGAGAGGGGCATGAAGCAGCACCTACTCACAGGCTCTGGAAAGCCCTTTTTCCACTTTGGGGTGTCATGTATATTGTTGGCTTGGAAAATTGACAGCCATTTCAGGTGGAGCTATTGATGCAAACCCATTATTACACGAGGAAGATTTAAACTTGAGAAAATATGGGGGCTGTAATATTTTCTGGAGGACGAGGGAGGTCTGTGTTGCTTTTCTCAGCTGACTCTTGCAGTTTTGACTTGTTTTCTCCTGACTGAGTCTGTTCTGTTAATGCTTCCCTGAGATATACCTATAAAAATGTAGTTCTTAAGGCTCACTAGTCATGCAACCATATTTAGATTCCTGAAAACAAGTTATATGTCCTTAAGGGCTCTTAAGTAGACTAGCAATAATGATAACTGAAACAGTGAGAGATCTTTCTTGGGTAAAATACTTCTGCAGAACAGTGCCCTGGCTCTTTTCCATCACTCTCATCCTCCCTGGCTCACTGTCACAGCTTGCTAGACCAGAACGAAGCTCTCAGACATGTTGCAAGAAATAAAAAAATCTTAGAGAGAAGGAAAGTTAATGACCACAATCTGATCTATTAACATCAACCAAAGCTGAGTTAAAGGAACATGTGGCAGATCTACATACTGGGTTCCCCTTGTGACTCTTTGATCCTGTGCAGCTGTAGAACAATTCAGCATTGCAACACCTCCTGTAAAACAGCTCAGTGACTGTGCTAATTGCTAAACTGAGGGAAAACAGCATTAAATAACACAAGGGTGACCACACTCTTTCCGCCTTCCATCACTCAACAACAGATCAAACACTGAGCTCTGCTGATGAAATGCAGCAAGGAAGGGGAGACCTGGCACTTGTGCTGCACTTAGAGCCTGAGATTCATTTAATACACTCGGGGTAAGAAGTCAAGAATAACTATAAGAAATGTTGGGTGTTTGGGGGGCTGCCTTTTTAGCTTTTCCTTCAGAGTAGAATAGGTGAATGCTCCTGGAGGATGGGTTTGGGAGCTGGAAAGAAGCAAGTGTNTCCAACCCTGGTGATACTGTGAAAAACTCTAAATGCACACACATCAGCCATCCTCAGGTTTCTAATGAAAGAGAGCCAGTGAGCAGCTGTGAAACCAGCTCTTCACAGACAGGACAAAAATCCTACCCAGAGGGTGTTTTATGAGTCCTGTAAGAAGTCTTTAGGCAAACAAGGGGACCTGGAAAGATTTTAGCCTCTTTGGGAAAAGGTCTGGTAAGTGCTGAACCGAACTACACTGAAAAATGTGGCAGGGCACCTATCGTTGATGTGGATATTTATTGCTCAAAATGCAAGCTCTGTTTTGTTATGAAATTAAGGAAGGATTATTACCTCACATGCTTTCCTGCCCCCTGCAATAGGTATTTTACTATTTGCTCTTTGCAGTTCTGCATCAGGCAGCCTCTTGCCAACTACAGCTGCTGCAAGTGTTTTTACTGTGAAGATCCACCCTTAAACGCAACAGGATAGAGATTAATTTGCAGTTCTTACCTAAAATAGCCCAGTCCATGTATTTTAAGCTTTCCTTCCAGCGTGAGACAGGGATAAATTGGAAATCCCTGCCTCAGTAAGGCTTGTTAGTAAATCTGATACACAGTCAACTGACAGTTCTGATGCATGGAGTCTCAAACTTGCTCTTTGCAAACCCTGCCTTCCGCCCACCTCCCACCCTGTGTTGGAAAGTGCATCCTCCAAACGTTACACAGGATAGCTCAGATTGCTGTCTGGATGTTAGCAGCAACATTTTCTGCATTAGCAACTCTCTACAGATAATGTCTTGAGGATTGAGAGAGGGAGATGAAGCCTGAATAAATACCCCATCATATTCATATTTAATCATTGTACTTAGAGGCTGTCTAATCAGTCAAAGCAACAGCTGCTACTGACATGCAGGCTTCATAAAAATATATACTAAACTGAAGAAGTTAAAGGGACAAAGCTTACTGCACCTTGAGCCTATAGGAGGCTCCCAGTCAGAACAAACTGTGACCTCAGAAATAGAAATGGCTGTAATGAAAGAGCCATGTTACCCAGGAATGACAAACAGTAACTTTGGACATACCTAAAGAGCTGGAAGAAGGAGAAATTGCCCTTTATGTAGCTTGATCTGGCAAATAGTGTAGTTTGCAACCCTATTAGCTTCTGAATGTTGGGACAGATTAAAGCTGTTAAACCCACATACCCATGTAAACTTGTTTTAACACTGCCACTGTAGAATCTTTTTTCCCCCATTCATAAATGCCAGTAGGATGGGAGGAAAAGGGAAAAGAGCAGGGGGAGAAGGGATGGGTTTGACATGAAAATGTTTCTCTGGGCACAGAACTACAACCCCTGGCAAAAGGTATCCTGACATTTAGGGAAAGGAGGAGGGAGACAGTGGAAAGGGCTGAGAGAGAGACAGAGATGGTGATTTGAAAATTTCTAGAGGAGACAGAGCAGATATATATTGCTGATGTGCTGTAAGTAGAGTGTGGCATGACCAGCGCGGCTGAGGTGAGCTGCCATGTGCTCTCACAGTGAAATTTGGCTCTTCCATCAGAAGAAATACTCTCTTGCTGCTGCCCCTTCGTTTAACAGCCTAGCATTCTGCTTGGGATGGAGCAAGCTGTTCTGCACCTTGAGAGACAGTGAGGCCATGCAGCTATGTCTTGAATGTTTTTGCTGCAGCATATAAGAGAAAGCCTCTCCAGTGTAAGCATTAGCGATGCAATTTCGTAACTATCTGTTCAGACAGTGCACAGGAGCTTGAAAAACAACTTGAGACACTTTATTCCCTTGGGGAAATGCCATCTGAGAATATGTTCATCTGACAAATATGAGAAAGGCTGTCCCCTATTGGTGAACCATGAAGAATACCACCTTCCTTTTTAGTTTTTATTTCTATGTATGTGAGAGATGCTCCTCCCTGCTGAGAGCAGAACAATCCTTACTCTTTCATCAAACCAGACAGCTGAAAAGTACAGAGACTTTATGCTGCCTCCTTTTTTTTTGTTTTTGCCTCGTGATGTGAATTTGATATTATCTGTACCACCTTTGACAATGCACTTGAAATTAATCAGAGGAGAAATGTCTTGTTTGATTATATTTAACCATGAACATTGATCAGCTGCGTGCAATTTTAACTTCGGCGCTGCGTGCCCATAGTCCTGTCTACAAAGGGCAAAACCTTAGGCAGAGATACATGTGAGCTTGTGCCATCCGAGCCTCCAAAGAGACACACTCAGGGAAAATGAGTGCACATCTGGGAAATTAAGCATCATTTGCTATGAAACTCTCTGTGAGAGATGGATAATATCAAAGGAAAGCATCAATCCTTCAGCCACTCCATGCTTTCATTGCAGTCGTCTTAGCTCATCTTGCTTTAAGATTCTTGCATTGATGTCTGGCAGACTAAAGGCTCAGTTGAGTCTCTGAAGAGATCATAGCAAGACCCACTGTTCCTCAGCATTTCCAGTGGCACTGGGAGCATCTGGCTTCTTTGCCTGTAGTCTGGGGGGAAAAAAAAACAAACATGGAAACAATACAGACCTTAGGTGGTTTTTCAGGCTTCCCTTTGGCCACAGGAGACTTGTTGTGGCTTTAGGTACGATGAAAATTTGACATCCTTAGGGCAGATCAGTCAGAAGATCTATCAGACAGATTCAGACAAAGTCAGGTGGGGCTGAGACTTCTACACCTACACAGTAGGCACGTTGAAGGCTTTGCTTCAGATGGAGTTTGTCTGGTCCTGTACACTGGACATGGAATGTCTCCACCAGGCACAATTTAAAACAACCTTCAGAGGCTTGGTTGCAGGTACAGATCTATCACATCTCTGTTAATAGCTGGCATGTGTTTGGAGCTTCAATTTAGCTGTCTCCAAAAGCTACCTAGCTGGCATGCACCAAAAACATTCTGCATACTGAACTGCAGCTTCTCCATGGGGCAGCAATGTGCCCTTGTGGCCTAAAGGGCATCCTGGAGTGCATTAAGTGTGTCCAGCAGGTCTAGGGAGGTTCTCTGATGGGACCACACCTGGAATATTGTGTCCAGTTTTGGCCTCCCCAATTCAAGAGAGACAGGGACCTGCTGGAGAGAGTCCAATGGAGAGCTACAAGGATGATTGCAGGACTGGAGCACCTCTTCTGTGAAGAAAGACAGAACCCTGGGGCTGTTTAGTTAGTCTGGAGAAGAGAAGGCTGAGAGGGGATCTCATCAATGTCTATAAATATCTGAGGGGTGGGTGTCAAAATGGTGAGGCTCTTTTTGGTGGTGCCCAGTGACAGGACAAGGAACAGTGGGTACAAGCTAGAACACAGGGGGTTCCACCTCAACACAAGGATACACTTCTTTATGATGAGGATGATGCAACCCTGGAGCAGGCTGCCCAGAGAAGCTGTGGAATCTCCTTCTCTGGAGACTTTCAAAACCCTCCTGGGTGCATTCCTGTGCTGCCTGCCCCAGGTGATGCTGCTTTAGCAGGGGTAGTTGGACTCAATGATTTCTAGGGGGTCCCTTCCAACTGCTAACAGTCTGTGACTCTGTGACGAGATGTTTAGTGTAGCATGTAGCAGAATAGGGAGCTGAAGGGTAAAATAGTCTCTAGTCTAGAGCTGGTGATAACTTCTTATTCCTCAGCTGCATGGGATCTGTGAGCTCAATGGCTCACATGCTCGGGCAAGCTCCTCTTTTCCTGAGAGAGAAGCAGGCCTCCTGTACTTCCCCCTCCATTCTCAAAGACAAGAGATCCCACTGTGGTGAGGTGANAGGCTCTTTTTGGTGGTGCCCAGTGACAGGACAAGGAACAGTGGGTACAAGCTAGAACACAGGGGGTTCCACCTCAACACAAGGATACACTTCTTTATGATGAGGATGATGGAACCCTGGAGCAGGCTGCCCAGAGAAGCTGTGGAATCTCCTTCTCTGGAGACTTTCAAAACCCTCCTGGGTGCATTCCTGTGCTGCCTGCCCCAGGTGATGCTGCTTTAGCAGGGGTAGTTGGACTCAATGATTTCTAGGGGGTCCCTTCCAACTGCTAACAGTCTGTGACTCTGTGACGAGATGTTTAGTGTAGCATGTAGCAGAATAGGGAGCTGAAGGGTAAAATAGTCTCTAGTCTAGAGCTGGTGATAACTTATTCCTCAGCTGCATGGGATCTGTGAGCTCAATGGCTCACATGCTCGGGCAAGCTCCTCTTTTCCTGAGAGAGAAGCAGGCCTCCTGTACTTCCCCCTCCATTCTCAAAGACAAGAGATCCCACTGTGGTGAGGTGAACTGGCATGCCCTGGTATGTTTTTCTTGCATGTCTCTCAGATTCATCATTGCTCCATACAGGGCAATAGCTTTTCTACCTCACACCTCCTAACCTTCCTGCTCTCCAGACACCCTAAGGGGATTGGATGGCATTTCCCAGAGGGAGTAAAGTGTTTAAAGCTGGTTTTCAATTGCTCTGGTTGTTTTTTTGGTTGTTTGTTTTTTTTTTTTTGGCCCCTGAGGAGGAATTAATATTTCACAAAAGTGACTGGGGAGCCCGAGTACAAAATCCACATGTTGATTTGGATTCTGGGGTGCAGGCAAAAGAAGAGAGCTTTGCAGGGAGTGTTTTCATGCTCTTAAGAGCATGTTTTTCCAAGTGCTGTTCTTAAGCATAAAACTGTTAATAATAAGAACACAGTAGGGCAATATAAATGACACAAAAGGCACTCTTTCATTGCAATGCTGAATGGTTTGTGGTTTAGTAGATTTTTATGATAAAAGAGACAAAGGAATAAAAGTTTTTCCTTCCCCAAAGCTCCAATGCCTAGTAACATCTTTTGCTAATAAAAAGAACTCAGCTTCTACCTCCTCTTGACACATGTTCTTACCCAATTAAAGTCCTCCTGCAGATCTGCAGGCCTATTGACAACTCGTTCCATGTCACTAAGCTTGGGTTGCTGCCTCCCTACGGAAATAACAATGCAGTGCCTCCTAAATGGTCTTGGTGTTAATAAGTGGCAGAAAAGATGGAGTTTTGCAGACTGCCAGCCTCCTCCCTTGGATCTTCCTTCAATCGTTTATCTTTCTCTTTGTTTTCCCTTCCCTCTAGTTCTTTGTCAGCAGCAGGGCTTACAGACCTCACAGCGATTTGCTTTTCTTTTGTGTTGTAGGAAGTCAATTGTGGTGGTGGTGGTGGTGGTGGTGACTGTAGTTGTTTTTTGGGTTTGGTTTTTTTTTTCCCCAATTTGTCCAAGGCAGGTTGGAGGCGAGAAGCTCTGAAATGTGCAAATTTGCCTCAAAGGTACGTGGAGAAAGAAGATTTATATCCTGTGAGCACGTGGCGAGGAGAAAGAAACTGTGGGAAGGAGTAACCAAGTGCTCCTTAACATGACATCAGTCTGTAAAATCTTGATCCTTTCTATGCAGAATTCTCAGAGCCTGGTTCTAATCCAAATGATGCAACTCTCTCAAAGCAGACCTGTGGATAAATTGTGCAAGCAGCATTATCATAGTATCAGCAAGGTTGGAAGAGACCTCAAAGATCATCAAGTCCAACCCATTACCACAGACCTCAAGACTAGACCATGGCACCAAGTGCCACGTCCAAACCTGCCTTGAACACCTCCAGGGACGGTGACTCCACCANTTAAACCCATTATTCCTTGTCCTGTCATTGCAAGACCTTGTCAATAGTCCCTCCCCAGTCCTCCTGTAGCCCCCTTCAGATACTGGAAGGCTACTCTAAGGTCTCCTGGAAGCCTTCTCTTCTCCAGCCTGCAGAGCCCCAACTCTCTCAGCCTGTCCTCAGAGCAGAGCTGTGTCAGCCCTCTGAGCATATTGGTGGCCCTCCTCTGGACCCACTCCAACACTTCCATGTCCTTCCTGTGCTGGGGGCTCCACAACTGCACACAGGACTCCAGGTGGGGTCTGAGGAGAGCAGAGCAAAGGGGCAGAATCCCCTCCCTTGCCCTGCTGCCCACACTGCTCTTGCTACAGCCCAGCACTCAGCTGCTGTCTGGGCTGCACTCACACTGCAGGTTCATGTTGAGCTTTTCATCACCCCAGACTCCAAGGTGCTTTTCCTCAGGGCTGCTCTCAGCCATTTGCCACCCAGCCTGGAGCTGTGCTTGGGATTGCTTCATTCCTTTTTCAGTAGGAACATTAGAGGAGAAGGTGTCATAAGCTGGAAACTTTGAACTGAGATTCTCTGCTCATGTCTTTCTCCAGTGTTCACTTGTTGGCAAAATCTAAGGATGAAATCATGCTGCTCTAACGAGGAGAAAATGTGACTGAAATGCCTATAAGAGGACTTTGTAGTCACTTCCCATCTCACATGTGAAAGGTGAGTGTGTCTGCCCTGGTTTCTGTGAGCCAATGAGCTATGTATCTCCTGTTGAAATTAAGGAAAGGCTTTAAATAACCTTTAAGGAGCTCTGCCATATTTTATTATTGATATATAAAACAGAAATGACAACACTTCCAGTTTGGGGGTTTTGTTTTCCTTGTTTATGTCTATTGCCTGTTTAGATCTGTGTGTTCCTTACTGAATGAGCTTTTTCCCACCACATACAGAGCTCAGCACAAGCAGGTCCCATTCTCTAGCACCACAGCAGTTTCACACATGGCCCTACTGTACAGACAGAAGGGCCTGAGCAGTCTGTAGCCCTTGAATTACCAAGCTCTACCACAGCATTCCACCAGAACACCTTTCCCCTGTTCCCAACTGCTGGATCAGTACCACATCTGGTCCAGCAGCCCTGGGTGGATCTGTAAAAATGCATGCAGAAAGCAAGGAGCTGTTCCTTGCTGTGTGGCTCTAGGCCAACTCACTCGCAGCACGAGAGAAAATGCCTAATACAGTTACCTTGGGTTTTATTTCATTTCTCTGATTAAAAGCAAACCTTTGTCTCCTCTGCTGGATGCTTTGTTGTCATTAGTTCATTGACTAGTGCACATACAGCTGGTTTTAGACTCCATTTAAAATGCAGGGAGCTTAAGTCTGATGTGTAGAGTGCAGCAGGGTAAATAAAGACATACTTGAGCAAACATGCAGTTAGTCATTTATTTTTCTACCAGCAATTTTAGAGTTGTGGAGGTTTGGTTTGTGGTTTTTTTTTTCATCTAATCCGTTCAGTCAGCAGTCTCATGAGTAAAAGCTTCTGCCTCAGCTTGGGGTTGATGCTTGGTTGAGTCTTAAAGCTTCATGGTTTTTTGACACTGCGCTGAGCTTGAAGCTTTGATGTTTGAGGCTGCTGCCTGCACAGAGTAAATCATGTTTTAGAGTTTATCAGTAGGAAGAGTGTGCCTTTTCTTAGCCATACACCCATGCATCCATACTCAACACCTTCCCCTTTCTTTTAGCTACCTTAGGATTAAATCATTCTTTCGCTCTCTGTTCCCATACTGACACTGCCATCCTAATTGACAGCAATTGTGGCCTAAGAGGATACATACAGAGTCACAAAATGGTTTAGGTTGGAAGGGACCTCAAAGATGATAGAATCATAGAAGGGTAAGGTTGGAAGGAACCTCAAAGATCATCCTGTTCCAACCCCCTGCCATAGGCAGGGACACCTCCCACTAGTACAGGTGTTCAAGGCNTCTAAGGTCTCCTGGAAGCCTTCTCTTCTCCAGGCTGCAGAGCCCCAACTCTCTCAGCCTGTCCTCATAGCAGAGCTGCTGCAGCCCTCTGAGCATCTTGGTGGCCTCCTCTGGACCCGCTCCAACAGTTTCATGTCCTTCCTGTGCTGGGGGATCCAGAACCGCACACATCTAGTTCCAACCTCCCACCATAGGCAGGGACACCTCCCACTAGAACAGGTCTACTGTCATAGATACCAACAGGTCTGCTGTCACAGGTATCAACAGGTCTACTGTCACAGATAGAAACAGGACCGCTGTCACAGACACCAACAAGACCAGCCTCCATGGGCCTCCAAGAAGCTCATGGGTTGGCACAACTGCTGTACATCTCCTTAGACTTCAACCTTGCTGCTTTCCATTTGGCTCAATCTAGGAAAATGTCTGAGCCATGTTTCTAAAGTGTAGAGTGCCACCAGTTGTGAAAGTTCAGGTCTGTCTTTCCCAGGCTAACAGAGCACATCAGGGCATGAGATCAGTGGGAGCAGCAGCATCGGTGTCTAAATTAGAGCCATTCAGATCTTGCTCCAGCATGGAGATGACTGCTGGCAGGCAGGAGCTGTGGCTCCTCACGTGAAGTGGAAGATACTGACTTTGCAGCCACTCTTTTATCTGTTACAGTCAGTTTCTCTTTTCCCAAGTGTGCTTTATATAAGAAAGAGATAGCAGAGTACAAATATGCATGTGCCAGAAGGAAACTTTTTAACAAGCTATTCAAAGCAGTGCAATGGGTGATTTCCTTTGTGCATCTCCTGCATTTTATCCAAGCAAGTGAGAGCATGGTAGAGAACAAAGAATGTGCAGGCTAAAGCTAGTACTGAATTTGTTTTCACAAAGTTGTAAATCAAAGTTGGAGCCAGTCCAGAGGAGGCCACCAGGATGCTCAAAGGGCTGCAGCAGCTCTGTCGTGAGAACAGGCTACAAGAGTTTGGGCTCTTCAGCCTGGAGAACAGAAGGCTTTGAGGAGACCTTGGAGTGGCCTTCCAGTATCTGAAGTGGAGGGGCTGGGGAGGGACTATTGACAAGGTCTTGCAATGACAGGACAAGAAGGAATGGGTTTAAACTGACAGAGGGGAGATTGAAACTGGATGTTAGGGAGAAGTTCTTTGTAGTGAGGGTGGTGAGGCACTGGCACAGGTTGCCCAGGGAGGTTGTGGCTGCTCCCTCCCTGGAGGTGATCAAGGCCAAGTTGGACGAGGCTTTGAGTGATCTGTGCTAGTGGGAGGTGTCCCTGCCTATGGCAAGGGGTTGGAACTGGATGATCTTTGAGGTCCCTTCCAACCTAAACCGTTCTATGATTCTATCATCTAACATAGTTCAGTGTACTTGGAACAGAGGGCTAAACTTATTCTTATTTTGGTGTCTTTTTAGGAGACAGCTGAAAGAAAGTGTCACCAGAGAGAGAGAATATGGAGAAAGGTTGGAAGTGGCAGTTTCTGGTGAGTGTACAGTTTAAGTCACAGCTACCTTATACCCAAGCATCTTTAGAAACATGAGGCTGGGGATTCTGAAGGGCTGGGAGAGCAGAACTTCAAGACAGATAAAAAAAAAAATCTTAGTGTAATAAAACAATTAAATCTAATTCAACATCACCTGCAGTTACAAAGGATAATGCACAAAATCTGCTGTTCCAGGTGTTAATTGCAATGTGGCATTTCAGGCAAACCTAGGGAGTGTAGTACCTGTCCATGGGACTTATGCTCCTAAGTCCCAATGGTGCTTTAAAAAAGTTCTCACTGTCCCCCTCACTGTCAGTGTCTCCTGAAGTCTTTTGCACCTGCTGGGCAATGTCTGGAAGTCCTCAGGGCAAGAAGTAAAGCAGAAGGTTATTCTTCTCCTGTCATTTTCAACAAAACACTTTCTTTGCCATTCTTCAAAGAGCTGGGATGCTGTCTCTTCAACTCCTGTCCTCTGCAGTTGTTACCTAGAGGAAAATCCAAACATTCAGGCTTTTACTGTCTTTCTTCAGAGTAGCTGCACAGATTAGAAGTGTATTGAAATACATTAGCAGCATAGAAAACCTCCTCCACCTCCCCTATCATCTCGGCATTTTTCCTCCAGCTTCTATTTATCTTCTATGTATAGATTCCCTGAATGAAGAAAATTCTGCAAGAATTCATGATCCAGGCTGTGGGGCCCAGAGGTAACAGGGGACAAAGAAAGAAAGTGCAGGTAAAACATAATTAATTGTCCCTACACTGATTTCCTTCAGCCATCTCTATAACTCTTTCCTATGGAAGTGTAAATGCCTTGGTATAAAGGTCAAGATATTAGCACACTGGGCATGATTCAGACAGTCTTTGTTCAATTCTTGCTATTGACTCTTAGTATGACCTGAGGTAGGTCCCTCATTTCTCTCTGTCTCAGATCTCTATCTGTAAAATAAGGATAAGTGTATTTCTTCTCCTTTTTCTAGTCTATTTGGGCTGTCAGCTCTTTAAGCCTAGACAGATACTCATCCACAGCCACGACTCTCAAAGCATAATGATGGGAATGTAAACATGTAAGGCTTCACCTGAGCTTCAAAATCTGAAATTTAAAGCAAGGCACAGTTTCATCTGTGGATTTTTTTGATGCTTTGTATCAGTTACAATCTATGCTTTTAAAACATTAAACTGGGGGTGAGTCCTTCTGTTAAAAATGGAGTGTTGGTGATAAGCCACATTCAAACCACTGAAGCCAGTAAGAAACCTCCCAGGTGGCAAGTTTGTATGCAAGTGCAGCTTTGGGCTGTAAGGACTTTACTTTAGCAATGTCCTGCTGGCCACTGTTTACAGCAAGGCACAGGACTACAGAGATCACAGCCTGATGTGGCTTTGAATTCCCTGTTGCCCTCAAAGGTACCATAGGAAAGTGCAGCAGAAAGCAGTGTGTTATTTAAATTCACAGCAGCAACAGCAGTAAAAGGTTTAAATGTCCCTGTGAACTAGCTTCTTAATACCTTAATATCCCATCAAGGCCACTCCACCAACACCCCTGCTGTAAGTGAGAGGAGCAATCAGAGAGAGGTGGATTTCAGCAGCAAAGCTGGCTGAAGATGCGCTTTGCCCCTGGCCAGTTCCCACCTACCTTCTTGCAGTTCATCACCCCTCAGCTGTGTTGATAACAACAGTTTATTATTAACAGTTATTTTCAGGCTGTTCATTCCAGGAATCCAGGTTATGGCTCAGCTCCACAAGCAATCACGATGGCAGAAGTAAGGCATATCAGCACAGGGGGTCAGGAGGGGATGTGCAGGGCAAGCAGCCAGGGAGCAGAGAGCTCTGAGGCTGGGCTTGCTGCTGAACCAGAGCAGGGACCCAGGTGTCACTGCCTGCAGCTTGCTGGCACCCTGTTAGCAGCAGCTGAATGAATGCATTAGCCTTGCTAAGGAGCTGGGTGCGTACTAGTGACCAGACAAGGGGGTATGCTCTGAAGCTGCATCAGGGGAGGTTTAGGTTGGATATTAGGAAGCACTGCCTCATGGAAAGGTTGATTAAGCACTGGAATGGGCTGCCCAGGGAGGTGGTGGAGTCACCAGCCCTGGAGGTCTTCAGGAAAAGATTGGATGTGGCACTTGGTGGCATGAGTTAGCTGATGTGGTGGTGTTAGGTCACAGGCTGGACTTGATCTCGGAGGTCTTTTCCAGCCTTGGTGACTGTGATTCTGTGATAACAAATTCCTAAGGCTGCTCATGACACAGCAGTCCTCAGGAGAGTATCTGTGCTAATTGAAACGTTCAGCTCACAGTATCTAGGAACTGGAGGCATGGCTAAGAAATATAAGACATCTGGACACATGTGACACACTGTGAGAAAGAACAGGGGCACTGAACACAGACTCTGAGAAATCTAAACAGGGGAGTCAAACAGGAATAGGTGTGCAAGATTACTTCCCATGAATTTTTCTTTTTCCTTTTGTTCTTCTTTAGAGGGTGGATGGGGATGGTGGCTCACTTTCCAGCTTGTAACCTATAATACTAAAACACTGTTGAACTTTGTTGTGCCCCAGTTACTAAAATTGCTTTCAATTTGCATGCACAAGCTTGTGCAGAAGCTTATCCTAGGTAGGATCACAATATTTATGGTCTCCAGATGGCAGCTGCTTTGATAGATGAAGGTCACATCTTTTTATATCTGGGTTTTTTTTTTTTTCCTATATCCATAGACCAACTGGGTGAGATTTGGGGCTGCCCTGAATCAGAATAAATAGCTGATTGTTGAAACCTCAACTTCCACGCTGGGGAAAACAGTGAAAACTGAGAGCTAGTAAGGATACATCTATTGAGCAACAGATATGCCAATGTCAGAAAACACTTTTTCTTTTATTTTAACTCAGAAAAAAAAAAAACATACCTGGGGATGCATGCTATGAAAATCACTGGCAGAGGAAGGAATTAATTTCACAAGGAGAAAATTACTAAATTTAATCTTCAAAACAGAAATTGTTGAGATAAGCCCATTAACAACCTCCTGTTTCTGCTTTGCTGTACTTTTCTCTTTCTTAGTTGCAAAGTTCAAGCAAACATTTCATCTCCTACAAGTCTTGTGCCTGTTTGTCTCTTTACTTCCATTAGCAAGGATAGAAAGAATTTTCTTGTCAGTTTTTTGTATCATTAATCTTGAGCTTCAGGGCTTGATTTGACTGTTGTGAATAGAGTCACTTTCAGGATCTGTTTGAAAATGTTTGCACCCATGCTTTTGTTGTGCAGAAAATATGGTCAGCTTTCTGAAAATTGGTGTGCAGAACACCCAGCCACATTCTTACCAGCTGAACAGCAACCTTAAAATGACAGCATCAAAGCCCAGGAGAAAGCACAGGCTAAAGAGAGCAGAACAAGGCTGGGTTCTCAGAAATGACTGATGATAAAAGGTGCCCAGAAGATCTGTCTTTCAGGTAGCTTTGATTGCTTAACCTCTGATGACTAGAAGTATTTAAGATGTCTCAAACCTGAGCCAAAATCATCTTTACTCTGGAGTTTGCTCACTGATCCTTCTCCTGTCTTTGGGCTGGTGACTTGATTTGTCCCACAGGTCTTTCATCAACACATTTCCATATCGTGTCTCTACTCCTTTCATCTCACCTCATTTCCTGAGACAGCTCAAATACTTGGAATTCTTTTCTTTTTCCAAATTGAGAGTTCAAATGATAGATTTTTAATTAACTATTCCTGGTGAGTGGTTTCACTAAATGAACAGAAAGGGAATTGTTCTAATAGTCTTCTGTATTGCAGAGGAGAGGGATAGCGAATTTGAGATTTCCTGAATACAAGGACAGCATCCCACAACGTTGTGAACTTTCCAGAGCTGTAGGATGATGTGGATGGTTTGGGCATGCTGCTGCTGCAACTCTGCTTTGCTGAAATCAAGATGAGCTCCTCCACTAAAGACAGTAGCTTTTCTGCTTCGCAGTGGGAATTGTCCCAGTGCAGCTGCAATGGTTCACCAGAACTAGGACAATATCTCCACAAAGGAGACCACAGACACAGAGACAAAGTCTTAGTGCATCTCAAGCCTTTGGCTTCACAGAATCACAGAACTTCAGAGGTTGGAAGGGACCTCCAGAAATCATCAATTCCAACCTCCCTGTCAAGGCAGGATCCCCTAGGGTAGCCCAATCAGGAATGCATCCAGGTGGGTTTGGAAAGTCTCCAGAGAAGGAGACTCCACAGCTTCTCTGGGCAGCTTGTTCCAGGGCTCTGTCACGCTCACTCTAAAGAAGTTTCTCCTCATGTTGAGCTGAAACATTCTCTGTTCCAGTTCGTAGCTGTTGCTCCTTGGCTTATTGCTGCTGACCACCAAAAAGTGCTTGGCCCCAGCCACTTGACACCCTCCCCGCCCCAGATATTTGTACACATTGCTCAGATCTCCTCTCAGTCTTCTCTTCTCCAGACTAGACAGCCCCAGGGCTCTCAGACTCTCTTTGTAGGGTTCATTAAGAAAATAGGTATACAAGAAAAGTCAGTATTTGCAGACACTCTGACTACCTTGGTGTACTCAGAATGTCAGTTTTAGAGCACCCAGTACAGCTGCTACCCAGATCATAGAATCATAGAATGGTAAGGTTGGAAGGGACCTCAAGGATCATCTAGTTCCAACCCCTGCCATAGGCAGGGACACCTCCCACTAGCACAGGTCACTCAAGGCCTCCTCCAACCTGGCCTTGAACCCCTCCAGGGAGGGAGCAGCCAGAACCTCCTTGGGCAACCTGTTCCAGTGCCTCACCACCCTCAAGATAACCAGACTATTGTTGCTGTACATTGATCTGTACTGTCTCAATAAACACTGAGCTTTCCAAAAGTTGTGATGGCATCAGCCACACTCTTGACAAAACACATGTAGGCTTGTGAAGATTTTCAAATTATTAATCATGGAATCATAGAATGGTAATGTTGGAAGGGACCTCAAAGACCATCTAGTTCCAACCCCCTGCCATAAGCAGAGACACCTCCCATAAATTATTATTAAGACAGATAAGGTCAGGTTTAGTCTACTGTATTTGGTGGGTAAGACTACCCTGGGAGAGGCTGTGGGTTGTAAAGCTTTGAATAAATGGTGGTAGCCTNTGTGTTTTGTGTTCTTGTTCTTATCCATCTCAGCAAGCCTATGAGTGAAGCAGACATCACCATTGTTTGCTTTTCTCAGCCTATCATCTAATTTTCTCCATTAAAATATTCCAATTAGCCTCAAACCAGCACATAACCTTACATCTTGTCCTTTGCAAAATGCTGCATTGTAACATGAGTTATGTGCTACCAGACAACCTTCCTGAAGTGGCTACAGTTATCCCAGTGCTAGTGGTCCTCTTTGTCTGGACTAAGATTTTAAAATACACTTTAACTGCATCTTCCAGAGGGTCCAGAGGAGTGCAATGAGACTGGTGAAGGGACTGGAGGGAAAGTCTTATGAGGAGAGCCTGAGAGACCTGGGGGTGTTTAGCCTGGAGAAGAGGAGACTCAGAGGTGACCTTGTCACACTCTGCAACTAGTTGAAGGGAAGTTGTAGTAAGCTGGGGGTCAGGCTCTTCTCCCAGGCAACTTGTGGCAAGATAAGAGGGCATGGCCTGAAACTGTGTCAGGGAAGGTTGAGGTTGGATGTTAGGAAGCACTTCCTCATGGAAAGAGTAATTAGAAATTGGAATGGGCTGCCCAGGGAGGTGCTGGAGTTGCCATCCCTGGAGGTGTTTAAGGAAAGATTGGCTGTGACATGGTCTAGTCAATGTGGTGCTGTTAGATCAGAGGCTGGACTTGATGATCTCAGAGGTCTAACTCCAACCTCAGTAATTCTGTGATTCTGTAGGGTGTAGCCACTTGGAAAACTTCAAACACAATTTGCTGCAGACAATCCATCTCTGTAGGTGTAGTCAGGCAAAAGGAACTGAAACAAGTTAAGAATGAAGGCATCAGGCATCTTTGAACATACCTGAATTGCTTTTCCTAGGAGAAGGCCTAGGAGGACATTTGACACCTGCTCACCAGTGGTCATAATCTTGGTGTAGCTTGTGCAACACTCACAGCAGTGGTTAAAGCACACAGCTTCTCCCAGAGTTCAGTGGAAATGCTGTCTGCTTTCTGTGAATTTTGAAACCCCCAGATGAGAAAGTCATTGAGGGTTGCCAGACAGAAGGAAACCTGGAGTCCTGTGTGCAGTTCTGGAGCNGTAGTGGGTTGGACTTGATGATCTTTGAGGTCTCTTCCAACCTTGCTATACTGTGATACTGTGATAGATGATCCTTGAGGTCCCTTCCAACCTTACCATTCTATGAAACAGCAACTAGCTTGGTCTGCATTGCTTTCCAAGCCAGCTTCAGCACAGGAACACAATGTGACCAGGTCTGGCTTTGGCTTCAGCCCTGTGGGTTTTGCTCCTCTGATGGACATGTATTATAACCCTGAAGTTCTTCAACCCAAGGAGGGCCTGGTCTCTGGGCTTCCCAAGGTTAGCAGAGGTCTTTGAGAAACAGAGGTTAGCAGAAGGAGGCAGCACTCCACTCCAAAAGTGTTTTCCACTGAGAATCTGGGCAGAGTTGAGATGGTTTTCCATGTGTCCCTGAGGTGTGCTAGCACTTTGGGTAGGAGACAGGAGCTTTTCTGCTTCACCCAGGAGACTCCCAGCATGCAGAAGTGCTTAACGAGCTCTGGAGTCCAGCATGAAGATGCTGACAGAATTAAGGCATCTTTGGGACGAGGCTAGGCAGAAAGCAAATTCTGTACATCCCTTTCTGAGAGGCCAGTTCCTAACTTCAATTTAATCCCTCTTTAGAACATTTGAACCTTTATGTCCTCATCCATAAAATGGATTTAATAGCATTTTCCTGCCTCTCCAGACAGCTGGGTAAGCACACAAAGGTGTGTGCCTTAGCACTAATGAGCTCTTATGAATACTGTAAATGAGCATCACCTAGATTAAAAAACTATGGGGGCAGGTTTTTATTTTGCTGAAAATAACTGAATCACTAAGGTCACTTTTGAGGGGCTATCCCAGAGGAAATCTTCCTGTTTCATGGAGGGACCAGTGGGACCAGAACCCATCAAATGGAAAGGTACATGCATAAATATACATAGAGTAGTCCAACATTTTCACCCTCGGGAACTTATTTGGCTTGGCTTATTTTATTTATTTATTTATTTTTTTTTTCTCCAGACTTGAGTAGAGGCAGCTGCACCAGGGAGAGAACTGAGATTTCTGTCTTTGGGCTCTGAACTCTTTTCTCATACAAACAGAGGGTCAAATGAAAGAAGAAATAGAATAAAATTGTGTTTCATCCATAAATTGCTTAACCCAAATCCACCAATTAGTATGATAGGTGCTCATGGAATTTGACCAGAGTGATATATGGCCACATCCACTCTTTAACAGCAGAAAGGACAAATATGAATTTGNAAACCATTCTATGATTCTATGATCAAACATAGTTCAGTGTACCTGGAAGAGAGGGCTAAACATATTCTTATTTTGATGTCTTTTGAGGAGACAACTGAGANCTACAAATGTTCACCTTAAAACATATCCCCAAGCACCACATCCAAATGACTTTTAAACACATCCAGGGTTGGTGACTCAAGCACCTCCCTGGGCAGTGCCTGACCACTCTTGCTGGGGAAAAAAAACCCTACAGAGTCACAGCTTGAAACCATTTCCTCTTGTTCTGTCACTACTTACCTGTGAGAAGA
Source organism: Ramphastos sulfuratus (assembly GCA_013399055.1). Taxonomy (NCBI): domain Eukaryota; kingdom Metazoa; phylum Chordata; class Aves; order Piciformes; family Ramphastidae; genus Ramphastos; species Ramphastos sulfuratus. The sequence continues at coordinate 46,170 of WBNM01017157.1, read as the reverse complement.
GACCAGCACCAACCTCTCCACAAGCAGGTAAGAGCAGGCCATACAGAATCACAGAATGCTAGAGGTTGGAAGGGACCTCAAAAGATCATCTATTCACACCCCCCTGCCCAGAGGTGTAGAGGAACCATTCCTCCCATCCCTGCTTTGCCTTTTGCCCTTTTGTGTATTCCTTGCAATGCTTAGTAATGCTGGATGCAATAAAATGTTAATTTGTGGCAGGACTGGGAAGTGATACCTCTAAGCAAGAGAGGAATAGCATGGCATAAAATGTCTTGAAGTTTAAATTGCTACTTGGGGCTTGAATGCTATGGACTTTATTGCTTATAATTTGAAAGTGAGCAAAACACTGTTGTCTTTTCCAGGCTTTCTTTCCTAGGTGCTTGAAGTATGATCTTTTGAAGCATCTTCATATGTTGATCACAACACCAGCTGCAGAGCAGAAACCTGAGATGTACAAGGCAAAATGAACNTCACCAGAGAGAGAGAGAATATGGAGAAAGGTCCCTTCCAACCTAAACCATTCTATGATTCTAATAGAGTTCACCACTCCTGATTCGTCTCTTCCTACAGGCTTTCTGACACTCCCTTGCAGTGACACCAATCCTGTGAGATTACAGTGAGTATGTTTATCTCTGTTTGCTTAGCACCAATTTCCAGACTGAGGACTATGATTTTTATTGTGTGTTATTTATAAAGTTCCTGCTAGGGCTAATGCTTGATTCACAAGAAATCACTGCAGAGTCTCTGAACGTGCCTCGTTCCACTTAACATCCACAATCATGCTGAACCATGCTTGCTTCACAATGAGGAAAATACCAACTGTTCCATTACTTTGGCAGAAGTCTGACCTTCCTTGTTGATAAACACCTTCCAGCTGCCTATACTGAGTGTGCCAGCTGACAAGAGGGTCAAGGTTTCCTGCACTCAGTTGAATGCTATTCCACCGCTGCCATATTACTCTGGAAACTTTGGACTATTCTGTTTTTCAAGTCAGCAATTGGATCATATTTATTTAGGTCTGGCTGTGCAAATGTATTGATTTGTAGCTTGCTATTGTTTTGTGCCTTGTATTTATGTGGCTCTAATGGACTGAAAGTGTTTTGAAACTGAAGGGTATTAAAATAGAGAGCTTTTCCTCTGAACAAGTGTAGGTAATATCATCAACTTGAAATCTGCTTTAAAATGTGACTTTACAGCACATATATATATATATATACTGTTATTTTTAACCTGGAGACATTCTGCCATCCAGTAATTGAGTACAAAGCCATGAAAAGAGGAGACAGAAGCCAGCGTGCAGAGAGGAAACAAGGAAGTTGGCAACATAAACCCTGTCAAGAGTGAGGAATGAGCTTTGAAACAAGTTCTGACTCTGCCTCGGCGTCACTGGCTTGGTCGAACGATCTCAGCCCCTAGCCAGACGTCACCATATGGCTGGTGACAACTTGCCACTGAAGGCCTGTTGTGTTTATCATCTCCTTTTACATATGGATATAAAGCAGTCCTGTGGTCTGCTGTGCCTCTGAGAGGTGTTTGTGATCCTTCATCAAAACATATGTGCCTAGGCTCACCTTATCTTTACTGCTGTAAGTTTCCAAGCCTGGTTCTAGAGCTTTCAACTCTTGTTCTAGAGCTTTGAACCTTTGTTCAGCCACTACCAACCTTGAAAACTGGATTGAGCCTGCATTTTCAGCAGTTATAGAATCATAGAATCAGTCAGGGTTGGAAGGGACCACAAGGATCATCTAGTTCCAACCCCCTGCCATGGGCAGGGAGATCTCACACTAGATCAGGCTGTCCACAGCCTCATTCAGCTTGGCCTTAAATATCTCCAGGGACAGAGCCTTGACCACCTCCCTGGGCAACCCATTCCAGTGTCTCACCACCCTTATGGGGAAGAACTTCTTCCTACCATCCAGTCTGAATCTCCCCATTTCTAGCTTTGTTCCATTCCCCCTATTCCTACCACTACCTGACATCCTAAAAAGTCCCTCCCCAGCTTTCTTGTAGGTCCCCTTAAGATACTGAAAGGCCACAATAAGGTCACCTCAGAGCCTTCTCTTCTCCAGCCTCAACTCTCTCAGTCTGTCCTCATAGCAGAGGTGCTCCAGCCCTCTGAGCATCCTCGTGGCCCTTCTCTGGACACCTTCCAGCACCTCCATATCCTTCTTGTAATAGGGGCTCCAAAACTGGATGCAGTACTCCAGGTCCCTAAGTACTGAGCATGATTTTTGGAGAAGTTTAGGACTCAGCCTTTGACAGTGCTGAAAATGTGCAGTTGTCTCAAGCCCCACATGTGGCTGTACCTGCCTTGGCTGCCTATTTATCCCAGGGGCCTTTTCACAGAATGGCTACACAAAGGGGAATGCTGTGTCAGGCACCTCAATTATCAAGTGCAAAACCTGCTGTGTTACACAGAATCACAGAGTTAACCAGGTTGGAAACGACCTTGACAATCATTGAGTCCAACCTCTCACCCAACACCTTCTAATTAACTAACCCATGGCACTAAGTGCCTCATCCAATCTCCTTTTAAACACCTCCAGGGATGGGGACTTCACCACCTCCCCAGGCAGCCCATTCCAATGCCAATCACTCTTGCTGGGAAGAACTTCTTCCCAACATCCAGCTTAAACCTGCCCTGGAGCAGCTTGAGACTGTGTCCTCTTGTTCTGTCACTGCTATTGGAATGGGCTGCCCAGGGAGGTGGTGGAGTCACTGTCCCTGGAGGTGTTCAAGACAAGACTGGATGAGGCACTCAGTGCCATGGTCTAGTTGATTGGCTAGGGCTGGGTGATAGGTTGGACTGGATGATATCAGAGGTCTCTTCCAACCTGGTTGATTCTATGATTCTATGCTTCTATTGTTGCTTGGGAGAAGAGAGCAACCCCACCTGGGTACAACCTCCCTTCAGGTAGTTGTAGAGAGCAATGAGGTCTGTCCTGAGCCTCCTCTTCTCCAGGCTAAACAACCCCCCAGCCTCTCCTCGTAGGGCTTGTGTTGTAACCACACTAAAGTGTTCTGGCAGCCCTTAGTGAATGAGTGAAAGGTGCTAATGATGCAGTCACCTGTTTACTATTGAGATGGCTTCATCTTTACACAGCAAGTTTGACTGTAGGAATTGCCACATGGTTTTAATTCCCTGAGTGCCCAGAGATGCATGGTTGGGCTTTCTTAGTAATCCTGTACAATACTTGTAGCCAAGGCACCATTCAGTGGCTCCTTGCAAATCCCCCCAAAAGCAATTACTGGCCTTTCTACATATGCAGGAATTGTCATTTTCAGGTGCAATTAAAGTAAAATTGCTTTCAGTAGATACTTGGCTATGATGACTTTTGCTGGTCATAATTCTCCTTACACTTGGTTGTTGCTTCGGATAAAAATTATATCCCTCTTGTGCTGTAGTATCTCAAGCTCATTTTTGACCCAAAGTATCCTCTGAGAGATATAAAACTTAGATGGTGTAACTGCATATTACCTAGTAATGAACATTGTGACAATCAGGGCAGGGAGATGAAGGTAAGAGGTATGAATTAATGTTTTAATAATCTTCCTTGTATTAGCACAAGTCATACAGGCAGGGCTCCCAGTAACTGCTGGTGAGCAATACAGCTCCTCCAGTATGGACTGATACTGCTTTATAACTCTCCAAGGAGGTGATACTCTACAGTCTGCAAGGACAGATGGTCACTTAGCTGCCCATAAAGTTGTGACCTTGCCCCTGCAGTATGGTGCAAATGTGTACTTACAATATCACAGCTTCTGCTGAAGACACAGGAAGCTGATTAGTTTGTCTTACATAGCCTAGGATTAGCTAAAAGTAAAAATATTCTCCTCTCCCTCTCCAGGGCATTCACCATTTTTATAATGGAAAGCAAGGACTTGTTTAATATTTGGTAGACTAAGAGCAGATTTGAGTTGAAATACAGCTGTGAATCAGGCCACTGAGTGTTGGTATGGCAGAACAATTGTTGGAGCAGTATCTCTGATCACAACATCCTGGTGTTAGCCTTCTCTGGTACAGAAGTAAATCAGCCAATATGAGACATTTTGCAGACCTCTATGATGCCATCCTTCCCATGCATAAATGTATGCTGTCAGTCAAGACCTGTTGTGATTGCTCCATAGAATCATAGAATGGTTTAGGTTGGAAGGGACCTCAAAGATCATCTAGTTCCAACCCCCTGCCATAGGCAGGGACACCTCCCACTAGAACAGGTCGCTCAAGACCTCATCCAACCTGGCCTTGAACACCTCCAGGGAGGGAGCAGCCACAACCTCCCTGGCCAACCTGTGCCAGTGTCTCATCACCCTCATTGTAAAGAACTTCCTCCTAACATCCAGTTTAAATCTCCCCTGNCCCTGAACAACCTGTGCCAGTGTCTCACCACCCTCACTGTAAAGAACTTCCTCCTAACATCCAGTTTAAATCTCCCCTCTGACAGTTTAAACCCACTCTTCCTCATCCTATCATTACAAGACCTTGTCAATAGTTCCTCTCCAGCCCTCCTGTAGCCCCCTTCAGACACTGGAAGGCTACTAGAAGGTGTCCTGGAAGCCTTCTCTTCTCCAGGCTGAAGAGTCCCAACTCTTGTAGCCTGTCCTCATAGCAGAGCTGCTGCAGCCCTCTGAGCATCTTGGTGACCTCCTCTGGACTCACTCCAGCAGTTTGATGTCCTTCATGGTTGAGATATTCTTGCATTTTAGAATACAAAGAATCTTCAAAGACAGCTCAAGGACATCTCAAAGTGGCACAGCCCAAACACTGTAGAACTGTATAACACAGAATCACAGATACCCATTCTAGAGTATGAGACTGTCCTCTGCTAGCTTGTAAGATGCAGGACTTCCCTGAATTATCCTTTGCACACAGCTTCTCTCTGGGAAATACACCTTGTCCAGTTTTAAAGATTTTGTTCAATGGTGGAGAACACAGCACAAATCTTGTTTACTTGTTCCTATGCTTACTTACCTTCTCTGCTGGAAATGTGACACTTTTCTATCCTGAGCTGGTCTAGATTTAACATCCAGCCAGTCAGCCTTGTTAAAGCTTTGCCTAGCAGAGGGAAAACTTTTTGGTTTCTATTCCCCCACCTTCCCCTCCCCATTTTAGCTGCTTACAGTCAGTCTTCAAGACAATGCAAAGTGGTTTTGTGATGAGATTGCACTGTTAGGGATTTACTACTAGCCATGCTTTTCACAGTCTTAGAATCATCCTTTTGTCTCTTCTTGGAACTATTTGCAAATTTTCAGCACCACTTCGAAGAGATTTACTGAAAAAAAAGGACAATACTGACCCAGGCAGCTTCCCAGCCAGGGCTTTCAAAAACAGGCACCACAGCTTCCATTTCCTGCACATTACTAGCGGTAGAGAAACGAACCTGAGAAGGATTTAACTTCACCTTTGCCAAGGACCTGGCTGCTCTGAGAGGGGCGTGATGCCACAGAAACAGCACTCAATGAAGCCAGTGTGCCTCTGTTGACTCTGTTCCTCCATTTGTGTGGTTCAGAACATTTGGCTTCAGTACAAAAGGGAGTACATCTGCAGTGGCTCTAGCGGCTAGAGCCTTCTCAGCAAATTTCACTGATGTCAGTAAACCAGAAAACTGATAATGGGGTGGGGGCAGTTGGTAGAGACAATCTTATCACTGCAACCTCTGTTTTCTTTGATGTACTGTCTTGGTATGTTCACAGGTACCCTTCAGTTAGTCAGACACTGTTGGTCCAGGTCTGAGTTGAGAAGTGTTTGAACAAGTCAGCTACTCAATAAAAAGCTCAGCCAGGCTGCAAACGGGCATCTGGCATTGCTTGTTTAGCTGCGTCACTGAGTAATGGCAAGCTAGAGGAAAGCTGTGCCAGCATTCACACAGGTGTTTTTGGCAGGCAGGACTTGTTGTGTTATTGCTCTTCTGTATTAGCAGAGAAGATCTGGCTTTTGGTTTTTAACCTTGCTGCCCCAATGCCAGGATGGTAGAAATATCATGCAAATTAAAACAATACCTNAGCCTTCTTTTCTCCAGGCTGCAGAGCCCCAACTCTCTCAGCCTGTCCTCATAGCAGAGCTGCTGCAGCTTTCTGAACCTCTTCGTGGCCTCCTCTGGACCCGCTCCAACAGTTCCATGTCCTTCCTGTGCTGGGGGCTCCAGAACTGTACACAATACTCCAGGTGGGGTCTGATGAGAGCAAGGGGGCAAGATCCCCTTCCTTGCCCTGCTGCTCTTGCTGCAGCCCAGGACTCAGTTGCTGTCTGAGCTGCACTCACACTGCAGTCTCATGTTGAGCTTTTCATCACCCCAGACCCCCAGCTCCTTTTCCACAGGGCTGCTCTCCAGCCATTCACCACCCAGCCTGGAGCTGTGCTTAGAAATATCATGCAAGTTAAAACAATATCTCTTAAAAGATGTGGTATTTTCTTTCTTCTCTCTAGCAAGCAGCCTTGGCAACACCGGCTCATATAAAGAAGCGCAGAAGTCACAAGGTCCAGATCCACGATAATTCCAGCAGTGACAGGAAAAATGACCTGCTTTGTCTTTTTATGGGCTATAAAGGTGGTGGAAAAGGCCATTCCACATCCTCAGCCGTGCCTAGTTAATTATTTTCTGTTGTTTTTTTGGGGGAGATGTTTCTAACCGGCGTTAAGCGGGACGTACATTGTGGAGCAAACCACCCGTACAGTGCATGCCGTAATTACTGTTTAGCAATTTCACACTAGCAAAGAAATTTATTAAAACTGCACGACTCATTAATAGTAAGTGATCATAATCACTTAATAGAAAAGGAAACCGAGCTAATGATAGAAGTGCTGATTAATGCTTTTGACCTTAAGAAAGGAAGTCAAGTGAAATTAATGTCACTGGGTGTTGGAAGTTAAGTTATTGGCGAGTGTAGGTAGCTTGTGATCACAGGAGGGACCCCCCTCCTCTAGCAACACAAATCCTGTGTTCTCTAGCAGAAACAACAACAGCAACACAAAAAGTATTCTTTTTGAAAATCTGTTGTAAAAATCAGGTTTTAAAAAAATCGGTTTTAAAAAAATCATTTTTAAAAATTTCAGTTTAAAAAAAAATCAGTTCGAAAAAAATCAGTTTGAAAAAAGCAGTTTAAAAAAAATCAGTTTAAAAAATTTCAGTTTAACTGGTATGAAAACAATCAGGTTGAAAAAATTCAGTTTGAAAAAAATCAGTTTGAAAAAAATCAGTTTGAAAAAAATCAGTTTGAAAAAAAATCAGTTTGAAAAATTTCAGGTTGAAAAAATTCAGTTTGAAAAAATTCAGTTTAAAGAATTTGGTTTGAAAAAAAATCAGTTTGAAAAATTTCAGGTTGAAAAAATTCAGCTTGAAAAAATTCAGTTCGAAAAAATCACTTTAAAAACAATCAGTTTGAAAAAATTCAGTTTGAAAAAAATCAGTTTAAAAAATTCAGTTTAAAAAAAAATCAGCCTGAAAAAATTCAGTTTACAAAAAATCAGTTTAAAAAAATCCAGTTTGAAAAAAATAAGTTTGAAAAAAAAAAAAAAAGTTTAAAAAAATTCAGTTTGAATTAACTCAGTTTAAAAAAATTCAGTTTGGAAAAAATTCAGTTTGAGAAAATTCAGTTTGAAAAAATTCAGTTTGAAAAAACTCAGTTTGTAAAAATTCAATTTGAAATAATTCAGTTTGAAAAAAATAAGTTTAAAAATTTCAGTTTGAATTAACTCAGTTTTTAAAAAAATTCCATTTGGAAAAAATTCAGTTTGAAAAAATTCAGTTAAAAAAATTCAGTCTGAAAAAATTCAGTCTGAAAATTTCAATTTGAACAAAATCAGTTTGAGAAAAACAGTTTGAAAATATTCAGTTTGAAAAATTCAGTTTGAAATAATTCAGTTTGAAAAAACTTCAGTATGAAAAAACTTCAGTTTGAAAAAAATTCAGTTTGAAAAAAATCAGTTTAAAAAAATTCAGTGTAAAAAACTCAGTTTGAAAAAAATCAGTTTGAAAAAATCAGTTTAAAAAAACTTCAGTTTGAAAAAATCAGTTTGAAAAAAAAAATCAGTTTGAAAAATCTCACTACTACACATCAGTAAGCAGCAGATTGCCTCATTTATTACAAAAATTGGTTGGCAAACCACCTCCCCCAAAATAAAATTTATCTAAGCATGCATATAGATGCTCAGTTCAGGAGGAATTCTTGCAAGCAATACTTTATGTGCCAGCAACCAAAGGGTATTAGGTGTAGCTATTTATCTCTGGTTTGGTCAACAGGATTTCTTTGATGAGGTCAGGTTAAATATTAGTCAAGAGGATGATACAGTACAGCTCACCAGCCAGTGGTCAGATCACATATCAGATACCTGAGCACCACCACAGCTGACGGCATGGCTGTTCCTACAGACAGCTGTGTGCTTGGGGAGGAGCTGCTTTAGCTTCACATCTGGCTGCTTCTGATGCCTGCTGGGGCAAATGGTGGCACCTGGCACCCACCAGGCATTGGGCTCCACTAGGAGGTTTTGTGCCTAACCTTGGATAAGATTGATGTGGCTGTGTGACTTTTGTGTGGACACCAATGTGCAAGGGTCATGTATCTGAGGGGTGGGTGTCAAGTGGCTGGGGGCAATCTCTTTTTGGTGGTGCACAGCAATAAGACAAGGAGGAACAGCTACAAATTGGAACACAGAAGGTTTCAGCTCAACATGAGGAGAAATTTCTTTATAGTGAGGGTGACAGAGCTCTGGCACAGGCTGCCCAGAGAGGTTGTGGAGTTTCCTTCTCTGGAGACTTTCAAAACCTGCCTGAATGGATTCCTGTGTGAACTACCCTAGGAGATCCTGTCCCCTGTCTCCTGGCAGGGAGGGGGTTGGCCTCAATGATCTCTGCAGGTCCCTTCCACAGTATCACAGTATAGCAAGGTTGGAAGAGACCTCAAAGATCATCAAGTCCAACCCACTACCACAGACCTCAAGACTAGACCATGGCACCCAGTGCTACGTCCAAACCTGCCTTCCAACCTCTAATACTCTATGTTTCTATGATCTGGTGTAATACAGGTATGGCACCCAGTGCTAAAATCTTCTAATGGGGAAATCTTCCTGCTTCAGCAGTATTTTTTTTTTTCTAACATACAATTTCTTCCTTTTTCTTTTTGGTTTTTTTTTTTTTTTTTTAGAAATGGGCTATTACTTTACACCAGAGTCAGCAGGACAAGCTAGCTCTTAATTTTGCCACAGCCCTGTGTGCTACATTTAAGGAGGACAAAGGTTCTGGAGCCTCTCACAGGTTAGTCTAATCCCATCTCACTGAAGAGGCTGATCGGAGGTGACTCAGCCTTCACCCAAGATGGTAAAATGCTTTCTCTAGGTTTCTAGCACTCCAAAACTCCATTCCAATAATCTTATTTAGATTATTCAATAGTTCCTGTGATAAGCAGAGAAGGAGACACAGTTTCTTGCAAGTACAAGCAGAATCCTGGCTATGTGTTTGTTAGTAAGCTTTTAAGTTCCTCTGCCAGCAAAGTCACAGAGGGAAGGGAATCCCTCTCCAATAATGTCACTCAATATGTACCTTACCTATGTCTGTGTTAATAATGAAGCCCTCAGGCAGTGAGTTATATGCAGCCATTGATCTGCTCCAAACAGCACTGCAGTATTGACAAATAGTTTGGGCTTGTTGAGACAAACAAAAGCTAAACTATATTTAGAACCCCCAGATTCTGACCTCTGATAGGCAGGCAAACATCGTTTTTCAGCTGGCTTAATGCTACCTTTGAGGCCTCTCCACTCTAGAATGAAGCCAGCAGTGGATTAATGAATGCAGATTTCTTTTTGAATTCTTGTTTATAGCTTGCCTATATCTCTGAACATCTGTGTATGTGTGTAACTGTGCTTTGTGAGACACTTTCTCAAGTGCCTTTCTTTAAGTTTGGTGGTTTTTTTTTTTTTTTTTTGGCATTAATGTCCTTTTTTTAAAGTGAAAGGGATGTGGCACTCTTGCAAAGGCAGAGACAAATAAATGCCATCTGTTTAGCTAACCTCACTGAGAATGTTGGTAGGATGTTCTTTTATTTTATATATATATGGAAATAGAAATATAGAAATATAGAATTATAGAAATATAGAATCATAGACTCATTGAATCATAGAATGGTAAGGTTGGAAGGGACCTCAAGGATCATCTAGTTCCAACACCCTGCCATAGGCAGGGACTNTTTTATTTTATATATATATTATATATATATGTATATATATGTATACACATACACACAGAATATCAATTCAACAGCTTGAATGCTAGGTCCTTCCAAAGCAATTGGCTACCAGGCTTTATTTTATAATGCTACAAAACACAAATATGTTTGGTTTGTCTTTTTTTTTTTTTTCATTAAAGACTCTGTAAATTATATTCTTTGCCTCAAAGCAACATATTTTTTGAGCATACTCTTTGGGAGAAAAAAAAAATCAACCAAAAAAATAATCAACAACAACAACAACAAATAAATAAAAAAAACCCTGCCTAATTACTTTGGAGCTACATTTCCCAGTCCCTGTTTTGGCTTGTTTCTGGCTGTTGCTCTGCAGTTTTCTGTAATTAATATAGATTAAAAAAAAAAATTTTGGCAGTGTAGAATTAGGGGGTGTAATTTGTATTTGGGGCCAAGAGAGACATGTGTATCACCAAAACAATTGAGTTTATTGTGACCAAAAAAAAAACCTGTTTCAGGAAATCATTCTCCTGTCTCTGAATGTAAAACAGAATTCAGCCTGAAGCAGACATGAACACAGACAGTTTTTGTTGCCAGCACACAGGAACTGTGCAAGTGTCAGGGGCTGGCCAATTGCTTGGGCAGAGTGGTTTGAAGAGCTATAGGAACATGCTTGGGCAATGGTTGAGACCACCTCTCAAATCCATGTCCTAGGCAGGTGAGACCCTCTGCTGCTTTAATAGTACGTTGGGAATTCCAATTATTTGCCCCCTCTAATATGTTTATCATGTGCCTGCTTTGGTGAGAGCAAACCACTTGCTTAATTGGCTTACCAGGATGTCACTTAAAATGTCTCTGCATAACTTTACCCATCACAGATTCACAGATCTTCAGAGGTCGGAAGGGACCTCCAGAAATTATCAAGTCCAATCCCCTTGCCAAGGCAGGATCCCCTAGGATAATCCACACAGGAATGCATCCAGGCAGGTCTTGAAAGTCTCCAGAACAGGAGATTCCACAACCTCTCTGGGCAGCATGCTCCAGGGCTCTGTCACCCTCACTCCTGAACTTCCTCCTCATGTTGACCTGAAACCTTCTCTGTTCCAGTTTGCAACTGTTCCTCCTTGTCTTACTGGTGCTGACCAGCAAAAGGAGGTTGGTCCCATCCATTTGACACCCACTCCTCAGATATTTGTACACATTGATGAAATCTCCTCTCAGTCTTCTCTTCTCCAGACCAGACAGCCCCAGGACTCTCAGTCTCTCTCCATAGGGGAGATGCTCAAGCCCCTCCTCAGTCATCCTCATATCTCTCTGCTGGACTCTCTCCAGCAGATCCCTGTCTCCTGAATTGGGAAGCCCAAAACTGGACACAGTATTCCAGGTATGGTCTCACTAGGGCAGAGTAAAAGAGGAGAAGAACCTCCCTAGACCTGCTGGACACACCTTTCTTGATGCACCCCAGACTCTTTCACAAGAAGAAATTGATGCTCGAGGCATCACTCTTTAAGATATTCCAGTAACTGAAGGGGGCTACAGGAAGGCTGGAGAGGGATTATTTACAAGGTCTTGTAATGACAGGACAAGGGGCAATGGGTTTGATCTGGCAGAGGGGAGATTTAAATTCAATGTTAGGAGGAAGTCGTTTGCAGTGAGGGTGGTGAGACACTGGCACAGGTTGCCCAGGGGGGTTGTGGCTGCTCCCTCCCTGGAGGTGTTCAAGGCCAGGTTGGACGAGGCCTTGAGTGCCCTGTACTGGTGGGAGGGGTCCCTGCCTATGGCAGGGGGTTGGAACTGGATGATCCTTGAGGTCCCTTCCAACCTTACCATTCTATGATTCTATGATTCATGGCATAATATAGACCTGTGCAAGAAGGGCAGGGCAACACAATGGCTTATGTTGGTGCACCTTCTAGGCAGACCCCTGGTTCTAACTCACTTACCCAGCTGGCTTTTGTCCGGGAGAAGTAGCCCTGTTGTCATTATCTCTTCACCCAGAGGGAAATTGTCAAAGGAAGCCTATGCATGAATAGTAACCATTAAAACTTAAAAAGACCATCAACAACAAAACAAAGCCTAAAAATCAAACCCTCAGACAAGGCAGACAAAAGAACCCATCTGGTCTTGCATAGCTGGCTGCTTAGTGGTGTCGAACACAGCTTGGTTTTGTCTGTCCCTGGAGAGACTGCTACTCAGCAAGTTTGTCACAGAGCTCTTGAATGGAGGTTTCACTGCTCTCCCTCTCTCCCTCTCCTCTTTCACAGCAGTGCTGCTGTGGCAGTGTAGGGAAGGAGGGAAAGAAGGTAGGAAGAAACTCTAATCCTTATTCATACTGTCAAACGTTTTGGTTGCTTTTGTGCATCACATTCCCCAACTGTGTCTTTGAAGGTGCTGAACACCTGGGAGATGGCACTGCAGGAGTATGTCATGCACAGAACCCTACAAGCAGCAGAATGACTCCTAAATACAAGGAACCTCACTAAGTGGCCCAGGAAGCCAAACTGAGCTGTTGGATGCTCCCTGAGAGATTCTACTGCCTTCCCCTCTCAACTCCAGAAACAGATCATCTGAGCAGCAAATGATGCTAGGGCAGCTAAGCATCTGTTTGCAGCTCTGTCCCCTTCTGGAGCTACCAAAACACGATGGTGAACTTGTAGGATGTTGACCTGCTGCTGTGTTAGCTGTGAAATCACATCAGCCCTTTCACCTAGGAGTAACATGCACTTGTACCACTCCCACCTTTCCTTCTCTCCCATCCTGCTCCCCAAACCTTGCTTCCCCTCTCTCTGAGGCAATAGCAATTGAAACTGTTCCACCTTAAAACGGCAGCAGGCTCTGGCTTGCCCTTTACTTGTGCAGCAGGTGGGTGCAATTGCTCTTTACTCATAACATACTCATTTCTTGAGCCTCGGTTGGAATATGAGCAGACGCTGAAGTAATTTCCCTGCGCACCAGTCACCAACACGCGCAAGTGCCTCATGAAGACTTCTTTGTCCACCATCACACTCTGCAGTTCCTGAAATATTCCCCCTACAGATCCCTTTGTCTTGGAAGCCTCTGCAGCTCTTTTGCTCCCATTGTGTGAAAATAGGAGGGAGGCTTCTCTGTCTGGCCTGGCAGGGTGAAGGGGTGGGCTGGGTGTGGAGGCGTGCTGGGGCACCAGAGAGCGAACAAGCATGAATAGGGCCAGCTGGCCACTCTTGCACCCCTCTTCCCTTCAGTCCCATCTGATACTCCCTGCTCGTCGCCATTTTGCAGGCCACATTCACTAACACAAAAAGCAAATGCAGGGATATTTAAAGGGAAAAGCTTTATTTCTTATTTTCTTAGATCATAGTGGGCTGTGAAATAACAGGAAACAATGAGATCGATCTTTAATTTCTTTTCCTTTTTGGTTTGTTTTGTTTTTCTTTTTTTTTTTTTTTTTGCCAGTCAAGCTTCCTTTTTTTTTTCTTATATAAATCATAACAGAACAACCAACCAGGAAGTATTTCTTACAAAAAAAAAAAAAAAACACCATGCTTTTTAATTAAAAAAAAAAGAAAAAAGAGAATAATGTTTATTGAGAGGAATTCTTCTCTGGATATGTACAAAACTAATGCAGGAGGATTATGCTGACAGAAATTGACTTCCAAAATGTGGACAGTCCAGAGAGTGATGTCTAAGTCAACAGGAACAAGTGAAAAAGTGAAGAAGGGAAGGGAGGAGGGAAGGGAAGGGAAGGGAAGGGAAGGGAAGGGAAGGGAAGGGAAGGGAAGGGAGGGGAAGGGAAGGGAAGTTTTGGAACAATAGGAGGAAAAAAAAAAACAAAAACCAAGCAAACAAACTAACAAAAGACTAAAAATAAAAGCATACACCCTTCCAAAAGAAAAAAAAAACAAACCCAAAAAGGAAAATACTAACATTGGATGTCCTCAGTTCATAGTGAATGCCAATCTTCCTGGGTCCAAATGCTACCTCTTAACCTTTATCTGCATCCTTTCTGCCTACCCACAATGAAGCCTTTCAGCACTGCAATGTAACAAAAAATTACTTCTACCTGAGCCTTGCCCTGCCATCATCTCCTCCTCTCTGCAGCTCTTGTCAACCTGCACTGCACAAAAAGCAGTGCACACTTAGACAGGCCCTGGGGTGAAAGACACATACACCTTCCCAGCAGCAGCAGGACGAGTCACACCTAAACATTTCAGCACTAAGTAAGGCTACACAAAACTGCACACAAAGCCTGCAAACTCAGGAGCAATAGTTTGGGGGGAGGGGAGAACACAGAGATTAGCAATAATTGCCACCAGCTCAGCTGCTGGTGGAAGGAAGGAAGGGAGGGAGGGAGGAAGGAAGGAAGGAAGGAAGGAAGGAAGGAAGGAAGGAAGGAAGGAGGGAGAGAAA
>WBNM01017157.1:14368-28792 GCA_013399055.1 Ramphastos sulfuratus | reverse complement strand
CCAATTAAAAAAAATAAATACACCCAACTAAAAAATAAATACACCCAATTAAAAAAAATAAATACACCCAACTAAAAAAAATACACCTAACTAAAAAGTATACACCCAATTAAAAAAAAAATACACCCAACTAAAAAAAAGTAAATACACCTAACTAAAAAAAAAAACCATCCAATTAAAAAATATACACCCAACTACAAAGATAAATACACCCAACTAAAAAAAAATACACCTAATTAAAAAAAATAAATACATTCAGCTAAAAAATAAATACACCCAATTAAAAAAAAAAATACACCCAACTAAAAAAATTACACCAATTAAAAAAAAAAAAAAACACCCACCAAAAAAAAAAATCCACCAATTANAAAATACACCTAATTAAAAAAATTAAATACACCCAGCTAAAAAATAAATACACTCAATTAAAAAAAAAATACACCCAACTAAAAAAAAAACCAT
The DNA here is from genome assembly GCA_013399055.1 of Ramphastos sulfuratus. NCBI lineage: Eukaryota > Metazoa > Chordata > Aves > Piciformes > Ramphastidae > Ramphastos > Ramphastos sulfuratus. The sequence continues at coordinate 28,330 of WBNM01017157.1, read as the reverse complement.
TCAACTAAAACAAAATACACCCAACTGAAAAAATAAATACATCCAACTAAAAAAAAAAAACCAACCCAGCTCCGAGGAAAATCTATAAAGTGGATTACTGTAGAGTACAGAGCAAATGACCTTCCCAAGGCAAAGGAGAAGCTGAAATAGCCAATAATTGAAATGTCATCAGAGGAACTGAACTGGTAAGAAAATGTAAATATTTAAAGATGAGACATATTTAACAAGCCACTGGATTAATTTCTCTGCCAAGTTCATCTGAAGCAAACATGCCTCTATTTGATGTCAGAGACATCAGGTAGAATCCCACTAACCTTTATGGGCATAAAACAACCTTGGAGGCCTCTTTAGATCAGAGCAGTTTTAATGCAGAAGTCTCATCTACTTCCAAGTGCAGCAGCTCCACCCTGGTGCTGCAGACAAACAATTGCATTTTGTGACAGGTTATAATTGCTGTGCAAGTAACTGCTCGCTCTGCCATCTCTTCTGGCTTGCTCTGAAGGTGCTGATGTGTAAAGGGTTAACCCTCCTGGGTGAGGGGAGTGGTCAGAACTTGACCCCAGGTCTGCTTGACCCTAGGTGTAGTGTTTAGCCAACTCCCACTGCCTGTCTGGACCCCCTATATAAACAGAGGAACCTCCTGCTGCTCTCTCTTTGTGGACTGTGTGCCTGACACCATCCTTGTTCCTAATTTCCTGTCTCACCACGTGGCCAGTCTCTACCACACGGTGGACATCTCTCCAATCCACTACCATCCATCTGGTTGTATAGATATTTTGTATCCTGTTTTCCCTTCCCTATACCTGACCTGTACTAGTGGGAGGTGTCCCTGCCTATGGTAGGGGGTTGGAACTAGATGATCCTTGAGGTCCCTTCCAACCTTACCATCCTATGAGTCTATGAGTCTCTTTTTAACTCCTCTACCTTAAATACCTTTTATTTGTTGTTAAAGTTTTCTTTTACCTTCCAAGTCATAGCCAGACTGTTCTTTGGGTGGTTTTACCTCTTTTGTCTCCTCCTTCTTTCCCCCTTTCCAAAAGGGGTGGGGAGGGGGGAAGGCATTCTATTATTATCGTATTGGTTTCCCCTGAGAAGCTAAACTGAAACCAATAGAAGTGACAGGAGGTTATAACTGATGCACAAATAACTGCTCACTCTGCCATCTCTTCCTGCTTACTCTGAAGGTGCTGATCACAGTATCAGCAAGGTTGGAAGAGACCTCAAAGATCATTAAGTCCAACCCATTACCACAGACCTCAAGACTAGACCATGGCACCAAGTGCCACGTCCAAACCTGCCTTGAACACCTCCAGGGACAGTGACTCCACCACCTCCCTGGGCAGCCCATTCCAGTGGGGAATGACTCTCTCAGTGAAGAACTTTCTCCTCACCTCCAGCCTAAGCTTCCCCTGGCACAGCTTGAGACTGTTACAGCAGAATCCAGCTCTTTCCTTACAAGCTAAGTATGAGACGCTCCTGCCACTTGACATACACAAGATGTGTTTCCCTTCAAGGAGCTGTTCTAAGTTTTGCTCTTCACTGCTTTCTCACCATCTCATCTTTGTGGAAAGAGTCTTGTGATTGAGCCACATTAAAATTGGACTCAGATTTCAAGCTGATTCCCCCTCTTGTTTTCTTCATCTCCAGCCTAATTGCAAAGGCTAAGTGTATAGCTGAAGTGTATACTTTTAGGTATTCAGTCTACTGATTCACACTGCAGCATCCCTCAAATTGTGACCAACCTGATATTCACAAGGTTGGGTCATGGAGTGATGGAATTTCATTTTAAGAGCAAGGGTGGAAATAGCTCTCCAGACAGAGTCTGTCTGCACACTGCTTTGAAATGCTAAAGCATTGGGGTGGTTGGACTCGATCTCTGGAGGTCCCTTCCAACTCCTATAAAGTTCTGTCATTCTGTTCTGTGAATCCCTCCTCCTAATTCTTCCTTATGACACAGTGGGAATGAAGCTGTTCATAGTGGTCAGTGCCTCAGGGAAGATGGCTGAGCTCCTCTTCAGCTGCTCCCTCCCCTATCTCTCGAAGCAGCCAGGATGTCAGAGTGCTGAGATGGCTAACCAAGGGCTGCACATCTCATTTCTGACCAAATGCCTGTGCAGACACTCCTGCAGGGCTGCTCCTGTGTCTGTACTGGCTCCCCTGCACTGGAGCAAGGGAGCACTGGAGCTCCCCATCTGGAGTCCTGTGTGCAGTTCTGGTGCCCCAAGCACAAGAAGGACATGGAAGTGTTGGAGTGGGTCCAGAGGAGGCCACAAAGATGATCAGAGGGCTGGAGCAGCTCTGCTATGAGGACAGGCTGAGAGAGTTGGGGTTCTGCAGCCTGGAGAAGAGAAGGCTTCCAGGAGACCTTAGAGTAGCCTTCCAGTATCTGAAGGGGGCCTACAGGAAGGCTGGGGAGGGACTATTGACAAGGTCTTGCAATGCCAGGACAAGGGGCAATGGGTTTAAACTGGCAGAGGGGAGATTTAGACTGGATGTTAGGAGGAAGTTGTTTGCAGTGAGGGTGGTGAGGCACTGGCACAGGTTGCCCAGGGAGGTTGTAGCTGCTCCCTCCCTGGAGGTGTTCAAGGCCAAGTTGGACGAGGCCTTGAGTAACCTGTGCTAGTGGGAGGTGTCCCTGCCTATGGCAGGGGGTTGGAACATGATCCTTGAGGTCTCCTTCCAACCTTACCATTCTATGATTCTAAAGCCTCAACTGCTGCTATTGTTACCAGTATCTGAGGAGTTTACCTTCAGTGCCTCTTACATTGGACTCACTCGTGGAATTAATATCTGTGTTAAACACTGTAAAACCTTAGCCATGTATTTGAGCTCACTCTGAACTTTCTCTTTGTGTGTGCCTCTTTTAAGAAGAAACAGAAATATGCAGGTTATTTAAACCAGCAACCTTAACCAGCAGATCATCTGCATGTACATCCTGTATGTGGACAGCTCCTGGATTAGTATAGTGATCAAATTCATGTGTCAAAAGAATATACAACACCCAGCCTACGCCTGAGCACTCAACACATGACATTTTAGTGACTGAAAGGGGTGGGGGTGGGGGAAAATAAAGCTTGCATGCTGCAGTACTGTAGCAATTGACTGCACTGACAAGGTCACCGTGCTAAACCGACATCATCCACACCACAGCCAGCTTCTGAGAGTCCTCCAATATTTGCACAGTGCTGCCTGTGAAAACCTCATCAAGTGTCAAACTCTTAAGGGGTTTTCTTCCTTCTTGCCTGTTTAACAAGCCATTGATTTTTTTTTTTTTTTAATTAACAATTCAGTATGATTTTAATTTCCACAATGGAAAAAAAAAGTTTGAGTGTTCTGGTCTTACTGTGGTAACATGGCCAGCTGCACAAGATGCTGCTCCTNTATGATTCTATGATTCTGCTGCATACATCATCAGAGTTCCAAAGGCAACCCTCACTGAATCAGACAACCCAGTGACTTCATTTGTAAGCAGAACCTAATTAGTTTGTTGTTTACAGTACAGAAGTGATCAACAGCTTTTATTCTGGATCACACTGTGTCAAAGCTCTAATCATTGGTATTTAATAGAACAGAGATGCTGTAATAAAATCAAGTGAGGTGGGGAAAAAAAAAAACCAACATCAAAAAGTGTGGACTGTACTGGGGAGTTATTAGAATTCCTGATACTGCTTAAAATGTTTCATGTGCCAAATACAAACGATCTTTTCAAGAAAGATCTGTGGATCAAAAGAGGGACTGAGTAATTGTACTGTTTATGAATGTGTTTGGAAAATATTTTTAATTGGATAATGTCAGACTTTAGAATTCTAATGCTCCATTCATTAGCATTTCAATAGGTTATACCATCAACTCCTTTTGACATAAAAGAATTTGATTTATTTTCAAAATCATGAGTCTCATCATCTTTTTTTTTTCCCTTCCTGTTGTCACTAGTTTTCAGTAATTTCATTATAGCTTCTACAAGAAGAGCAACAGGAACCACATGGGCTTTACTGGTAATGATGTGCTCTGTGTTTCTACTCCAAAAGCAGCTCAGCTGCCTTTGAAAGCAAGCTGCAGGTTCTTATCAGCATCAGAACTAAAGAGTAATATTGTCTCATTTGTTCTGTTCAGGGGCACAGAGTACTGTAGACTCTTCTCACGTGCAAGGGAGGTGATTCTGCATGCAAGGGCAAGGGAGGGGATTCTGCCCCTTTACTCTGCTCTCCTCAGACCCCACCTGGAGTCCTGTGTGCAGTTCTGGAGCCCCCAGCACAGGAAGGACATGGAAATGTTGGAGGGCATCCAGAGGAGTGCCACGGAGATGATCAGAGGGCTGCAGCAGCTCTGCTATGAGGACAGGCTACAAGAGTTGGGGCTCTTCAGCCTGGAGAAGGCTTCCAGGAGACCTTATTGTAGCCTTCCAGTATCTGAAGGGGGCTACAGGAAGGCTGGGGAGGGACTATTGACAAGGCTTTGTAATGACAGTACAAGGGGCAATGGGTTTGAAATGGCAGAGGGGAGATTTAGACTGGATGTTAGGAGGAAGTTGTTTGCAGTGAGGGTGGTGAGGCACTGGCACAGGTTGCCCAGGGAGGTTGTGGCTGCTCCCTCCCTGGAGGTGTTCAAGGCCAGGTTGGAGGAGGCCTTAAGTGACCTGTACTAGTGGGAGGTGTCCCTGCCTATGGCAGGGGGTTGGAACTAGATGATCCTTGAGGTCCCTTCCAACCTTACCATTCTATGATTCTATGCACAGTGCTTTGAAACCTATATAAGGTGACCATAATCAGGAGCAAATAAATGAATGTCAGAATTTAGGGAAGTGTTTATTATTAGCCAGGAAAAAGATGAACTTGTCCACAGGTTAAACAGTCTCTTACTGACACCTGCATATTGCACACACCCTAACTTCAGTGCAGGTTGTACTTTATAGTTGTGTTGCAAATAACTTCTGGGCATTTCAGAGCAGGCTGGGACATGACTGTTAAGTCCCAGTGTAAACCTGTAAATTCAGCATGATCAACTCCTTGCTCAGTGATCTTCCACTTTCAGTAGAAACAAACCCTGGTTACTGTTGGCCCTTTAGATGTAACTGCTTGTAACAGTCAACAAGCCATCAGAGTAAGGTAGAAAGACAGCCCTTAGGAGAAATGCTGCCCATTTGATGACATTCAAAGCTTTAAAGAATTCCTTCCAGATACAGCAGAAAATCAACACACACCAGCACAAGCTGTCAATATCACTGAACAAAAAAACCCAAAGTGACCAAACCATGTGTGCTGGTGGTGCTGCCATCCAAACCACTAACAGATTCCATGGAACTGGTTTTGCAAGCAGTTCATCATGTCAGCAGTGAGAAGCTCTGCAGCAGGAACTACACCAGAATTACCACCATGTCAGCAGTGAGAAGCTCTGCAGCAGGAACTACACCAGGAACTACACCAGAATTACCATCATGTCAGCAGTGAGAAGCTCTGCAGCAGGAACTACACCAGAATTATCATCATGTCAGCAGTGAGAAGCTCTGCAGCAGGGACTACACCAGGGTGAGCATGTTGGACGCTGTGTTGCAATTGGATCAACCACCCTTTTGTTGTTGATTGTAGTAGTCTGAGGAAAGAAAGCACAGTTCAAACTATATCCTGCTCCCTCTTTTCACCTCTGTAACATTGTGGTAAGCACAGTAAGGCGTGGAAGTTGCTGGAACTTCTTGAGCTGACAGTATCAGCTAGGGACAAAGAGAAAATGCTGGTTTAGAGGAGCCAATAGAGATTGTATGTCATTTTTTATTAAACAAACAGTATAATAACTGGACTATGTTATCACAATGGAAGCATAGAAGACCACAGGCTGTACAGCTGAAACCCTGTAGCAAAATCTGTTTCTACTGCTCATCCTCAAATTTCAAGAAAGGTCTCTTTTTATCAAGCTTTCACAATGGCTGCTTCTTGTTAACGCAAAGGATCTTTACCCTCGTTAAGGCTAGATGATTATAATTAAAAGATAAATGTACTGTTAGAAAGTCCTATGCCACACTCTATGAGGATTTAACTGAAAGACATACATTATACCTGTATGTGAATTATAATGGTTTCTCAGCAGGGAATGCAGAACCACTTACAGTACGTAAACATTTAAAGAGGAAAACGCTAATACACTGAAAGAGTTTAACATCAGTAGCAATTTATCAAATGAAGAAGGTTCAGAAAGTCCACTCTCTGGGAGAACATTCACCATCAGACAAAAGCCTGGCATCCTTGGTAGCCTCGAGTTCAATCAATTTGAAAAGCAAAATCATTCAAGGAGATAAATAGGATCTTAAGAAAACCACCATCCTCCTCCTCCTCAGGGAAAAGCCAGAATTAGAATGAGGATTATCAAGGTAATCCAAACAGGTTGCTTTACAGGCAAATTTACACACTGTCTCTTTAAAACACTGCATGCCCAAAAGCCTTTTGGGTTTGGAATGTAGCACTGCACCAAGTATTTCACAAAGCCTCTAAATATCACAAGAAGCTTTTTTTTTTTTAGAGAGAAAGAAAAGAAAAGAAAACAAAAATTCCAGCTGACTGAAACTGTTCTAGCCAGGAGTGCCTCAGCTTAGCTCCCAGACCTGGAATTCCAGATAAACAACAGAGGACAGGAAACAGATTTTTTTTTTTTTTTTTCTTTTCTACATGTCCTTTGTAATGCAGCTACAAGACCACTGATGAGCTTAGGAACAAACAGAGTGAGAGTGCAAGTGTCATCAGAGTGAGCCGTGTGCTTAGATAGAAGCTTCTGGGCACAGCCAGCGAATTTTCCGAAGATATGTGACTGGTGGAGACTCCTGCTGTGTTGTCTTTCCCAAGAGCATTCTGCAAGACACAAAACTTTCCTTGGTCATCATTGCATTACCATGGCTGGCAAAACGTTTACATTTACACCACCCCCGCCTGAAATCAATCCTTTGTCTGCTCCTGACCCACCCTCCACTCACAGCGCTATCGCAGGTCGAAAGGTATGGAAGGCATAAAAACAGATGGCAAAACGTCAGCATTCTGCAGTTAGGTTAAAGGAGAAAACCACCACTACAGCACAACTGAAAAAAAAAAAAAAGCAAAAGCAGAAGCAAAAGTGAAAGCGAAAGTGAAAGTGAAAGTGAAAGCAGAAGCAAAGGCAAATGCAAAAGCAAACGCAAAAGCAGAGAGGTTCGGAGAGGAGAAAGGAAAAGAAAAAAAGAAAAGGAAAAGGGAAAGAGAAAAGAAAAGGGAAAGAGAAAAGAAAAGGGAAAGAGAAAAGAAAAGGGAAAGAGAAAAGAAAAGGGAAAGAGAAAAGAAAAGGGAAAGAGAAAAGAAAAGGGAAAGAGAAAAGAAAAGGGAAAGAGAAAAGAAAAGGGAAAGAGAAAAGAAAAGGGAAAGAGAAAAGAAAAGGGAAAGAGAAAAGAAAAGGGAAAGAGAAAAGAAAAGGGAAAGAGAAAAGAAAAGGGAAAGAGAAAAGAAAAGGGAAAGAGAAAAGAAAAGGGAAAGAGAAAAGAAAAGGGAAAGAGAAAAGAAAAGGGAAAGAGAAAAGAAAAGGGAAAGAGAAAAGAAAAGGGAAAGAGAAAAGAAAAGGGAAAGAGAAAAGAAAAGGGAAAGAGAAAAGAAAAGGGAAAGAGAAAAGAAAAGGGAAAGAGAAAAGAAAAGGGAAAGAGAAAAGAAAAGGGAAAGAGAAAAGAAAAGGGAAAGAGAAAAGAAAAGGGAAAGAGAAAAGAAAAGGGAAAGAGAAAAGAAAAGGGAAAGAGAAAAGAAAAGGGAAAGAGAAAAGAAAAGGGAAAGAGAAAAGAAAAGGGAAAGAGAAAAGAAAAGGGAAAGAGAAAAGAAAAGGGAAAGAGAAAAGAAAAGGGAAAGAGAAAAGAAAAGGGAAAGAGAAAAGAAAAGGGAAAGAGAAAAGAAAAGGGAAAGAGAAAAGAAAAGGGAAAGAGAAAAGAAAAGGGAAAGAGAAAAGAAAAGGGAAAGAGAAAAGAAAAGGGAAAGAGAAAAGAAAAGGGAAAGAGAAAAGAAAAGGGAAAGAGAAAAGAAAAGGGAAAGAGAAAAGAAAAGGGAAAGAGAAAAGAAAAGGGAAAGAGAAAAGAAAAGGGAAAGAGAAAAGAAAAGGGAAAGAGAAAAGAAAAGGGAAAGAGAAAAGAAAAGGGAAAGAGAAAAGAAAAGGGAAAGAGAAAGGGAAAGGAAAGAAAAAAGAAAAGAAGAAAAGAAAAGAAAAGGAAAAGAGAGAAAGAAAAGAAATATAAGGAAAAATAAAAAGAAAAAAGAAAAGAAGATAAAAGAAATTAAAAGAAAAGACAAAAGAAAAGAAAAGAAAATATAAAAGAAAAAAGGAGAGGAAGGAAAGGAAAAGGAAGTATGAAAAAAATCCCTATTTTACCAGTGGCTCCCTGTGCAAACCCATCTTTGTTAAGTACAGCAATTTCTTTCAGCAAACTTCTGCTTGTGGTCCATTTGTTTGAAAAAGCAAATGCAGACCCCACAGAGAAAGTGCAGCTTCTGCACAGTCAACTGAATAACTTTAACAAGAAATTACTTCTGGATAAGAATAAACAAAATATAATCCATGGGATCAGAAAATACAGTGGTTCCTAGCTTAGGAAACTTCCTCCTCACGCTTTTTTCTCCTTTAATTGCTGCATTATTTACATTCCTTGTCTTCTGTGCTACCAATAATTAACCAGCATGCATATGGAAAAGTGCAGACTGGCAGATTAAAGTGAACTCTCTAAGGAGGACATGTAGCAGGAATATTTCTCACTGCTGTCACCATCAGTAAGAAGAAAAACCCAACAGGGATAGTCACAGCAGTAGGACAATTTAGACTAGAAAAGACCTCTAAGGTCATTAAGTCCAATCTACTACATGCAAAGCTGCTCAGATGCTGTCCACTTAGGGTCTGAAAATCCCAAAGGATGCAGCTTCTACAAAGGCAAGGTACAAGCTAGAAGTCCCCAGAAGGGCAGATACAAAAAAAAAATGAGTACAGAACATCAGTTTCCACAGCAATAACTGTTTGTAGAGCCAGGGAGGCACTCATGGATAAATCTGCATCTTCATTCTGACACCATCTGCTGGGACTGGCTAACTTGGATGGCCTTGAGATGCAAACTGTAGGAAGTAGTAAAGGCATTGGGGGACTTATCACAATATACTTCCTCATACTCAACCCTGAGCATCTGCTTTTTGGAAACTGTCATGGACAGTGTATGGAGTAAGACAGACCAGCAGCTCTTACAACTAAGCTACAGCTTCTAGGGCCTTGTGCAAGATGGCACAAGAGGTCAAGGAATCTATTCCTGTCACTGCATTGCTCCCTCATGTGTTATTAGGCTTCATTCTAGCATGTACAGGGAATTCTTACAAGTAGCTAAAGAATTAGGACTAGACCATAGAGCTGTCATTATTCAGAGCTGGGAAAACCTGGGCTGGTGAAGGAAAAGCTCAAAGACATGACCACACTCTTTTGGTGTCTGATGCCTGTACAGTAGGTCTTGCTCTAATGCCCAGGCTGTGTACTTGCACAGTGTGAAAAATAATTTATGCACATCACTAATTATTCAACTTCCTGAGAGAATCAGGACAAAGGACACAGACTGACAGACACAGAACCTGATGTAATGTTTATGTCTGAAAGGGAACCTTGGAGGTCAGGCTCAGCAGACTACTCAAAGAGGGCTGGGAGGTTCACATCTCCTGAGGCTGTCAATCCCTCTCCTGATGCGTGTGCATCACATCTCCTGATGTGAACATGACTTCATGCCCCAATTTGGTCATTTTTGTTAGCTGCAGAACCATGTCCACTGTGCTTCTGTTGATTTGTTAAAAGCCATACCAACTTGTGTTCCTGCAGATTATTACCTAATTAAACTTGCTCAGCACAGTGGTAATTACCATGGGATCTGCCTAAACATGTACTACATAGCTATTAAAATATAAAGTCAGCAGAGGCCACTCAGCCCAGTTCTGGGTTTCTGAGTATGATCATTCTTTAATGTGTTATGCATCCAAACATAACAACACTAACAAGACTTTGGTGTGAAGCAAGCCCATTATAATCTTGGCAGACTTTTAAGGTTCTACATGATGGGGAGACCACTTGTGCTGTAAAATACACAGCATCCACACTCTTACCTCATTAAGACAGAGCTCTGCATCTACAGATTCATTGGATTTCCGCCTCTTCTGTGCCTGAGAACAAATGAAAACATTATTCCTTGCACGACTGACACACACAGCAGCACAAAACACTGAGAGAAATTCTCCTGGTTTGTCATACTCCTCCAATGTGGAGAGCCATTTGCCCATGATTAGCAAATAAATTCTTCAAACATAACTCTCTGGCATCTTTGTCAGTGACACGGACAGAGGAATCAGTGCAGCCTCAGCAAGTGTGCAGATGANCAGAGGGGAGATTGAAAGTGGATGTTAGGAGGAAGTTGTTTGCAGTGAGGGTGGTGAGACACTGGCACAGGTTGCCCAGGGAGGTTGTGGCTGCTCCCTCCCTGGAGGTGTTCAAGGCCAGGTTGGATGAGGCCTTGAGTGACCTGTGCTAGTGGGAGGTGTCCCTGCCTATGGCAGGGGGTTGGAACTAGATGATCCTTGAGGTCCCTTGCCGTGCCATTGGGCATCACCCAGCAGAGCCTGGCTCCAGCCTCCTGGCACTCACCCTTTACATATTTATAACCATTGCTGAGGTCACCTCTCAGTCTCCTCCTCTCCAAGCTGCAGAGCCCCAGCTCCCTCAGGCTCTCCTCATAAGGAAGATGTTCCACTCTGTTCATCATTTTTGTGGCTCTGTGCTGGACTCTCTCAAGTAGTTCCCTGTCCTTGAACTGAGTGGAACAGAACTGGACACAATATTCCAGGTTCAGCCTCAGCAGGGCAGAGTAGAGGGAGAGGAGAACCTCTCTCAACCTACTAACCACAGCCCAGAATGGCATTGGCCTATTTGGCCACAAGAGCACATTGCTGGCTCATGGTCAACCTTCCATCCACTGGGACCCCCAGGTCCTTTTCCCCTTCACTGCTCTCCAACCTATACTGATACCTGGGGTTGTTCTCTCCCAGGTGCAAGGCTCTACACTTGCCCTTGGTGAACTTCTCCCTGCCCAGCTCTCCAGCCTAAGTCTCTCTGAATGGCAGCACAACCCCCAGGTGTGTCAGCCACTCCACCCAGCCTCCTGTCATCAGCAAACTTGCTGACAGTGCACTCTGCCCTCATCCAGGTCGCAGGTGAACCTGTTGAACAGTAGCGGTTGCAGGACTGACGCCTGAGGGACTCTATATGGCATCACAAGGGATCTAATATTCCCCCTGCTGAAGTGTACATGACTGGGCTGGGAGTTCTCTGCTTTTCTACAACAGCACCCTCATGGTGCTGAAGATACTTGCAATAAATGGTGCTGTAGCTGAGTGAAGTACTTCAGTGATTCTCAACACGAGCAACTCTTACAACAGGAGCCCTGCATTTACACACTAGGACTACTGACTGCACTGAGCACGTCTAATACAGCCACCTGGAAGTTCTGTTGGACTGGCAGTTTATTTCCTGGGGAAAAAAAAAAAAAATGGATTCCATTCATTTTACAAAATGGATTCCATTCATTTTACACTGCAGAAGCTCACTGGTTTGGGCAGAAATGCCTGGACTAAGGCTGATGTGAGGAAGCGCTGAGCATTCTGATTTCCTGCCCTCAAAAAGTTCACTGCCACATGTGGCTATTTTATTTTATATCCAAGAGCCTATGGATACAAAAGAGTCTTCAACCCAAGTACTGATTTTGGAAACCAGATGAAGGAACTGCACATTCTCTGCTTTTCATGATACTGTAATATTAATAAATAGATACATTAGAGACAGCTGGAAAAAACCCTACAGCAGCTGAGATTCAAGAGAAAGACAACTTAGCCCTGGTAAGAATTCATACTGTGTATATATGTTGATAGTTTTCAAGTATGTGACAAAATAATAGCTCAGTTAATTAATAAACACTCTGTGAAGTCTCTCTCTTGCATTTCCTTTCTTCTAATTAGTAGAAGAAAGTTACTAAGTAGCAGAAGAAGCACCTCTGTTGAAGTGCATATGGTAAGCATAAATTGAACTAAGGAGATGGAAAAAGAAATACCTGGAAGTAAATTTGCTACAAGAAGACACAATACAGTGAAGGCTTCTTGCTACATTTGGTGTTCACAGAGGTTAGGAAGCTTCCTTTAATGGTAGCTGGGGACATTTTAACTCCTACATGGCTAGCTCCAAGGAAGCAGGTAAAGGAGAAACAGAATTTTGGTCCTGATTATTTTTTTTTTTATATACCTAAGCACCCATAGTACATTGAACTGGAATGTGAGGCTTCAGATGACTGCTTAGGTTCACAGGTCCAGATCTTGACAGTGTAAATTGTAAGGATGTACAAGCCTTGTGTTTCTTTGTTTGTCATTTGGGGCTAAATTTCTTAGTAAGGATGTACAAGCCTTGTGTTTCTTTGTTTGTCATTCAGGGCTAAATTTCCTAGTCCATCCAGACAAGCAAAACATTGTGCTTTGGCCTCAACACCCAAGCCAGCATTTAAATTCCTTCCTTACTCAGCTCAGAATCACAGGAGGCTGGAAAAGACCTTTAAGATCATCAAGTCCAATCACAACAGCTTCTCAAATGAGAAAAGAGAAAAATATCATTATTTTGTCTATATGTATAAGTCTTCCTTTAGTTCATTCAGCCAGATAGACAATAGTGTGCAGCAGCTAAAACCCCTTCTCCTTTGAGAAGGCTATTTTAAGGGTAAAAACAGCAGCTGGGAACAAAATCAACAGCCACACACACAAAAAAAAAAGCTTTTTAATGGCATTGATCAACACACCTTAGCTTTTGTTAGGGAGGTAATAGTCCTCTCTATCCATATACTTATTGCAATCCTTCTAGCATCCACACCACTTATTCATATGTTTCCTGTATTATAAAGTCCTCCTTTTCTTAGAACTGAAAAGGTTATTTTAATAATCAGGCAGGTTTTTCTCTTACCAAAACAGAAAAGGCAGCATCTTCCATTTAAAGTACAGCAAAACTGCAGCCTCTTTTGGTGGGGGGAAGGTGAAGGAAGAGTAAAAAAAAAAAAAAAACAAACCCAAAAAAATATAATTTTTGAGGATGAGATGAGACATTATATGCCAAGTTTTCAATTGGAGGAGTACATTTTTACTGTTGAGTTATAAACCTGTAAAAAGTGGTTATAATGGAAATGCTGGCATGGGCTGCACTACTATAATACAAGAGTGCATCACTAAATCACAAGGAATGGGGAAAAAAAGCCTGAATTTCTTGAACAGAGTGCTGCAGGAAATGTATGGCTTTTAATTACATGCTAAAGGGAAGATTCTTAGTGCCCTGCTCTTGAGCAGAAATGACACTAGGTGTACCTGTCTCTGTGCTGCAGTCAGTCAACACCTTATCAGAGTTAAATCATCAGGGCTTGCAGGCTGTGCACCCAGACTGGGAGGTGTTTACTTCATAACATCTTCCATTATCCTAAAAAAACCCAAACCTAAACAGGAATGTGTGCCCATCAGTTCTGGGCCCCTCAATTTAAGAGGGACATTGAAGTGCTTGAACATGTCCAGAGAAGGGCAACGAGGCTGGTGAGAGGCCTCGAGCACAAGCCCTATGAGGAGAGGCTGAGGGAGCTGGGATTGTTTAGCCTGGAGAAGAGGAGGCTCAGGGGAGACCTTCTTGCTGTCTACAACTACCTGAAGGGTGGTTGTGGCCAAGAGGAGGTTGCTTTCTTCTCTCAGGCAACCAGCACCAGAACAAGAGGACACAGTCTCAAGCTGTGCCAGGGGAAGTTTAGGCTGGAGGTGAGGAGAAAGTTCTTCACTGAGAGAGTCATTCCCCACTGGAATGGGCTGCCCAGGGAGGTGGTGGAGTCACTGTCCCTGGAGGTGTTCAAGGCACGTTTGGACGTGGCACTTGGTGCCATGGTCTAGT
>WBNM01017155.1:11021-21646 GCA_013399055.1 Ramphastos sulfuratus | reverse complement strand
AATATTTACAGAAATATACAAGGTAAAGGTAATACAGAAACACAACACCCCTCCCAGAAATCAGAGACCCCAGGAGGGGCTCCCAACCACCCTTCCACCTTCTCCCCACCCCTATACCTTACCCCAAGGTTTGCCTTACACGTAAGGAGAATTTTGAGGATCACCTGGAGGGGATTAGAAGGAAAGTGGTTAATGAAATTAATCAGCAGAAAGGAGAAGTTCAGAAGTTGCTAGACAGCCCCAGACACTGTGCCCGACCGACACCGACTGACTTATCTAATGTTTATGTTCTTGGTTTTATCCATGTCAGCAAGCCTATGAGTGAAGTAGACATCACCATTGTTTCCTTTTCACAGCCTATAATTTTCTCTATTAAAATATTCCAATTAGCCTTAAACCAGCACAGTTACAATAAATTAAATTGAAAAATCCTGAAAATACATGTTACTTAGAAACACATCATCTTGTCCTTGCCTTTTATTCATATTTTAACACTTGAAATTTCATCAGGAATGTCTCAGTCCATTATATTTCTAAGGTAAATTGTGTTCCATGCATTTTGCTACATGACACACCTTTCAGATAAAATATTAAAAGCTATCAAGAGCACTGAGAACCAGAAATTCTTACAGACTTAAAAGGAACTATACTTGTTCAGCATTTAGCGCCTTTGAAAGAGGTGAGTTAGCCCAGTTTTGTGTTCATGTGCACACCAAGGCAGTGCTGCACAATCTGCATGTGCATAATTATTACCTTATATCTTTATAGAGACACTCAGTAATGTGGCACTCAGGAGCATCCAACATGCCTTCAATTTTACAAATAAAATATTAAAAGCTATCAAGAGCACTGAGAACCAGAAATTCTTACAGACTTAAAAGGAACTATACTTGTTCAGCATTTAGCGCCTTTGAAAGAGGTGAGTTAGCCCAGTTTTGTGTTCATGTGCACACCAAGGCAGTGCTGCACAATCTGCATGTGCATAATTATTACCTTATATCTTTATAGAGACACTCAGTAATGTGGCACTCAGGAGCATCCAACATGCCTTCAATTTTACAATTAACACTCTCCTTTTTTTTTTTTCTTTCTTTTTTTTTCTTTCTTTTTTTTTTCTTTCTTTTTTTCTTTTTTTTTCTTTTTTGTTTTAATGTAAAAAACCCCAAACACTAAAATGCAGTTGCACTAGTTTCTCTGTGTAATTGCTCATCTGTCCCTACTGTAGTAATGAGTTTTGTGCACTGTTGCTCTGTCTCCTTGCAGCTCTCTGATATATAAATCAGGCACTTCTCTATGATGGGAAAAGCCATGCTTGACAGTTCTCTACAGTAAAGGTTCTTTATTTCTCTGCACTGTAGTTCAACCATCTGCAAAAATACAGGATAACAATTTCTGTTTCACAGTATGATCACAAGAGTACACAAATTAAGTACTGATCAGTGATCAAAAAAAAAACATTGCATATGGGAAGCTATTTGAGAAATTTGAAAAGAAGATGTGAAAGTCACCACAGCATAAGAACATAAGGTATCATGTGTATGTCAAAGAATCATGTTTCATTTCTGCATTACTTTCTGACCAAGTAAAATGCAAAAAAATAGATATAAAAAGAAAATTACGAAAAAAAGAGAAAGAGCAAATAAAATCTTTGTCTTTGGATGGCAAATAATCTTCCTTTAACCATGCAGATCTGTAAGAGATTCTCCTGGAAAGGAGCTGATAAATTGGAATATTCCACTCCACTCTGTGGAGTGTGGAATAAATGTCTCATTTTAGACACGATCCACCAAGATAAATATATTTTCTAAAACTGTAATATTCTTGAACAAAGATTGCAAAAAATAGGAAAGATACGTTTTTACATATAATATTCTGGTTCATGTAATGATGTAGTTTGTACTCTATTTTGTACGAAACCATCGTCCTTTTAAACAAGATATTTCTCAATTTTGTATTTATTTTTAGAGTTAAAGCTCTTTCAATGGATTCTGAACTGTATAAAGAATATTCAACCTTCCCAATTCATTAATAAACAATTTAGTACAATAAAATGGGATGTAATTGCTAAATATGTTTCAGTAAAAATGCCAATGGAATTTGAGCATGATTAGAAATTGTGCTGTGGTTACCAACAGGTGAATAAAACCTGTAATGCTTCTCCTCACAGGTAATGTCTCAGCTGTCCACATAAAATTAATGCATGGACATTGAAGAACTAAGCATTATGGAATATATGCCTTAGGGTATGTAACATGAAAACGTAAATCAATCATCTTTCCTATGCTGCTCCACAGTGATTGACACAAACTGACTTGGACAGACTTTGGATTAGATCCTAAATACTCTAGTCGTATTTTCAAGACACTGAAGCCATGAGGAGACAGATAGAAAGGATTGTCTTCTTTCTCTTAGACCAAAGCTCACATGCTGCAGGCATAATTCTCAATTCCCTGATATGTGCTTGTGGTCCAGATTCTCCCTCAGCACTCACATGCGGGGCAGGGGCAGAGGAAGAGAGAGAGAGAGAGGAAAATTTGCATGTGATCCTCAGCCTTTAAGAAGCACCTGTCAGAATTTTGTTCCTTTTAGAAAGGCAATACAAAGACTTCTTAAGGCTGGAGCTGAAAGTAAATCATTGTATGGTTATGGCTAGTTGCTCAAGTCATGTTTATGCAACAATCACTTCTCTTAAAAATGCCACATGCTCATTGTTATGAGTGAAATAGCAAAGTGAATATTCTTGGGTGACTTTAAAAAAATGGAAAATAAATCAACATAAATGACAGCACAAGAAATTATCTGCCTCTCTTGAGGGATTTTTGGTGTTGAAGAGGTGAAGAAAGGACAGTGAATAAGAAAATTAGGGAATGACAATGAGACGGAGCAGAGTAGAGTATTATTATTTCTCTCACTTATCTGCAGCACATCTAAGTGAGCCCCTTGCTGATTGGCAGCTTTATACAGACGATGCTTTTTAAGTATGAACTGTTCCTGAGCAGTGTCTCCAATTCATTAGTTACACATACATTTCACTTTAACATAATGCATTAGTTTCTTGTTTTTCAGCCTTTCCCTCTCCCACATGGCTGTAGAGCAAATGGCAGTTTTTACTGACCTTTTACATCAGTAGTTTTCTTATTGGGGGATTGAAATTGATGTTTCAGAGCATTGTCCTTGCTTTGTTATTTAAGAATATGAAATGCCATCATTGTAGAAGATTCTGAGGTTACAGTTTGCAACCTTGTAACAATAAATGTGAGCAAAGCATCACAAGGTGGTTCTTCCATCACTGATTTGTCATTTCTATTTCTCAAAACCATAACCTCAGCTGTTATCAACCAACCACTTCTTGCCATACTGCATTGTCATTTTCTAGTGAGGGCATGGTGAAATGATCCTCGCTGGACACCAGGTGCCCACCAAAGCCACTCTATCTCTTCCTCTCCTCAGCTGGAAAGAAGACAGAAAATACAACAAATGGCTCATGAGCCAAGATATGGACAAGAAGAGATTGCTTACATCTTACTGTCATGGGCAAAGCAGACTCAGTTTGGAGAAATGTATTTAATTAATTACCCACTAAGTCAGAGCAGGGTAAAGAGAAGTAACATCTAAATCTTAAAACATCTTCTTAAAACATCTTCCCCTAGTCTCTCCCTTCTCCCAATTTCTCTTGCTCTTTCCCCTCAATGACACAGGGAGACAGGGCATGGGGGGTTATGGTTAGTTCATCTGATGTTGTTACTGCTGCTCCTCAGAATGATTCCTCCCACTCTTCCATGCTCCAGCATGTGGTCCCTCCCATGAGAAGCAATCCTCCACAAACTTCTCCAAAGTGACCCCTTTCCATGGACTGTGATTCTTCACAAACTGCTGCAGCATGGGTTCCTTCCATGGGGTGCAGTCCTTCAGGAACAGACAGCTCCAGCATGGGTCCCACATCGGCTCACAAGTCCTGCTAGTGAACCTGTCAGTGTGGGCTCCTCCCTCCACAGCTCCACAGGTCCTGCCAGGAGCCTTCTCCAGCATGGGCTCTCCACAGGGTTACAACCTCCTTCATGCATCCAACTGCTGTAGCCTGGGGTCCTCCACAGCTTGCAGATTGGTATTTGTTCCAACATGAATCTCTGTGGGGCTTCAAGAGAATAGCCTGCCTCACCATGGTCTTCATCATGGGCTGCTCCAGTACCTGAAGACCTCCTTCCCCTCTTTCTTCACTAACCTTGCTTGCTGTCTGCAGTTGCTTCTCTCACACATTTTCACCTCTCTCTCCCACTGAGGTATTTTTTCCCTTTTTTTTTTTTTTAATAAATCATCGCTCTTGCTGATGGACTCAGCCTTGGCCAGCAGTGGGCCCATCTTGGAGCTGTGCGGCATTCACTTTATTTGACACAAGGGAAGCTTCTCACAAAAGTCACCCTTAGAGCCCTCCCCGCTACCAAAACCTTGCCACACAAGCTCAGTACAGAGAGTTAACAGAAAAGCAGGTATATTTCTATATCTGAGAGAAAGTGTTTACTGGCAGGTAAGACTAAGAGGGTGTATGACGAATAATTCATACTTAGGTAAAAATAAAGAGATGTTACAGTTGTGACAGACTGAACTTTACGGACATGGGTAATTCAAAATTGCAGTTGCATTTAGTATTTTGCTTAGGCTATGTCAATCTAAAATTGCAAACCCTATGTATTGCAGTCCTATTTTGTCACACAACCATATTATTATAGTTACAGCATGCTTGTCGTTATTTTAAAAATTATTTTGAAAGACCAGTTCTTTTAAAACAAATTTTAGAGGTTATACTTGAGTCTACTATTTGGAGGTAATATGAGTTAGGAAGACAAAATAGTTTATAGTTGTCACTCAAAAGCTCAAAGGAATTTTGCTACCCATAGCTGCTACCTTAACTATCTCACAAATATGTAAAGAAAAGACATTATCTTCCCTCAAATTTTGTCTCATATCAAGCAACTAAGAATTTAGTCTTTTTCCTGATGAAGACAGAAATACAATACCGCATATTGGGAATTAATCTCTTTTGTCGCTTTTGCAGTTTAAATTTTACTTGCACTGGCAAAGAAAGTAAATGGCACCCTGGTTTGTATTAGAAATGTTGTGTCCAGCAGGAGCAGAGAGGTGATTGTCCCCTTGTACTCTGCTCTGGTGAGGCCACACCTTGAGTATTGTGTTCAGTTTTGGGCATCTCAATACAAGAGGGATGTCAAGGTGCTGGAGCGAGTGCAGAGAATAAATCTTATGAGGAGCGACTGAAGGAGCTGGAGCTGTTTAGTTTGAAAAAGAGGAGTCTGAGGGGAGACCTCACAGATCTCTACAACTACCTGAAAGGATGCTGTGGAGCGGTTGGTGCTGGTCTCTTCTCACAGGTGATAGAACAAGAGGGAATAGCCTCAAGCTGTGAGTGAGCAGGTTTAGACTAGATATTAGGGGGGAAAAAAAATCACAGAAAGAGTGGTCAGGGATTGGAATGGGCTGCCCAGGGAGGTGGCTGAGTCATCAACCCCGGATATGTTTAAAAGTCGTTTGGATGTGGTGCTTAGGGATATGGTTTATGGTGGACTTTATAGAGTAGGGATATCTGTTGGACTTGGTGACCCTGAGGGTCTTTTCCAAACGGAATGTTTCTGTGACTCTGTGGTCACGCAAAGAATTTGACATCGCTGACTCAGATACACAGCATCACAAGAGCAGATGAGGTGTCTCACCACAGCTCCTGGACTTACTTTAGACTTCTGCTGAAATTTAGTGTGTGTAAACATGGCCTCTTAAATTCAGTTGGGAAGTCTCCTGTTTGTAGATACATTGCTAAACTAACACAACTCTCTATTTATCAGCTGCATAAACTAGCTTATTCTTACGAACATTAGCCTGACAGATGATCAAGTCTGACGGAACTTCGCTTTTTAACTAATTCGCAAATTGTCGCCCACCACCATAACTAATAATTAAACATTGCAATAGTTTAATGAAACTCTGCCCCTTCTGTCTTTGTGCTCAGATAATGTATTTGGCAAGACAACCCTGAAATATCTGCATCTGGCATATAATGCTTTAATAATACAACTTACTCATTTCTTTGATCATTATGGTAGTCATTAATTAAACAATGCAGTTTCAAGGAGTTAATTCCAACAAGTGGCTGTTGTTAGCAGATCAGAGAGCAAAGAAATATTTCTGAAAGCCCCATTCCCTCACCCTCAGTAAACCTTGCAGATGCTATTTACTTAGGCCACATAGAGATCAATCTGACAATTTTGCAAAACAGGTAGAAGCCTGGTAGGATATTATCGGAAAAAATGAAACAAACCACACAAAGAAAACAGAGATACGGAGAATGGTGGAAAAAGAAAGTCACAAGAGAAGAGTAAATTAAAGACTGCCTGGAAATTGACTGAAACTCACTTAACACAACTGGAATATACACAAGTGAAACACTTGGATTAAGACTTGTTTGCATTAAAATCACCTTCTCTTGTGATACGCTTTTCCTGCTATTGAATTAAACAATATTTTGTTCCAGATAAGATGGTTTGGGACACAACATTCATCTTATCCCAAAGGAAACTGCAAGATGAATGGATGTCAGTCTCATCTATAAAGGCTGGCCTTTGTCAGAAGCTATAGGAAGGGTAGTCACTGAGTAACTCAGGGACCTTCTCCTACCAGTACAGGATTGACTTGTGATAATCTTAAAAGTCTAATCCAGCTTTATAAAAGGCTTTTTCCCCCAATAATTCAGTCTTTTCTTCTGGAATGTCAGATTCTGCTGTAGCACATCATTCCCACAGCTCAACTATTTAGCTTTAAAAAGCTTTGTTATATGCCTCCTACCTCTCACTTAACAGCATTGCATATAGGAATAATTAATTTCATTGCATAATTTCCAAAACTAGTAAGTATAACAAATACAAGAGGAGATCCTCAAAATAACTAATAAGCAATATGATATGGATCTGTTTCTAAAATATCTATTCTTTTGTGCTGGTGGTGAAATGCAGTAAGAATTATGGATATTATTTTAAGTAATAAGCTTGGAACTGAAAGGAAATAGGGTAATAAAAATCCTGTGCAGTGGGCTTCACAACAAGGACATTTCAGTTGTCAAGTGAATAATTCACCAACAGAGTGAAGACATGCAAGCTGTCCATTCTGCAATGGTTATATTATTAGTGACTTGTTCAAATCCACCTTTGTACAATATCCTCCAACCATGCAACTTAAGTAATTTATGTGGGTTTTATTTACAAAATACAACACCAAAACTCTGTGTGTGTGTGTGTGTGTGTGTGTGTGTATTCTCCTATTAGTGTAGGGGGAAGTATAAAAATATTTTGGGTATTGCTATGAACTTCATTCATTCATTCATTCATTCATTCATTCATTCATTCATTNGGAAGCAGCAAGGGGCAAGTACAAGCTGTGCTTCCAGACATAAAGCTTTTGATGTTCCAATGAGATTATATTAACTTATCCATTGCTGCCATTCTATGGCCTATCCCCAGAATGTTCGCCTTAGAGCTTCCACCTCCAAGTTTCTCTGAGGTAGGAATCTAACTCAAACGGCCACAATAGTATAAATGTGCTACTGTTGCTTTAAATTGAGTATCTCTTGATTAGCTTTGATATCTATGCTGTAATAGATGCTGTGTATTAACACATTTATCTTCTCCTAACAAGAATCACAAGATTCTTGAGATTACAGGTAAGCTTCAGTGACTAGCCAGTTATGAAATAACATGTGTCCAGCAGGAGTAGGGAGGTGATTGTCCCCTTGTACTCCACTCCAGTGAGGCCACACTTTGAGTACTGTGTTCAGTTTTGGGCACCTCATTACAAGAGGGATGTTGAGGTGCTGGAGCAAATGCAGAGGAGGGCAACAAAGCTGGTGAAGGGCCTAGAAAATAAATCTTATAAGGAGTGACCGATGGATCTGGGGCTGTTTAGTTTGAANTGTGTGTGTGTGTGTGTGTGTGTGTGTGTATTCTCCTATTAGTGTAGGGGGAAGTATAAAAATATTTTGGGTATTGCTATGAACTTCATTCATTCATTCATTCATTCATTCATTCATTCATTCATTTGTTCTTTTTTGTTCTGCTTTTTCCTTTAACCTTAGTTGCTCTTCTCTTATCTGTCCCTACATCTCTTCATAGTTGTACCAGGTTAGGGTGGATCCTTCCCCTGGTAGAATAAACTTACCACAACACGTATTTTTTTTTTGTGAAGTCAGGAAAAAAAAATTATATTTCTTAAACTAAATATAACAGTGTAGGGAAAAAAATACAACTACTACAAGAATATATAATAACCTGAAGGAAGATGGGGNGGGCCTAGAAAATAAATCTTATAAGGAGTGACCGATGGATCTGGGGCTGTTTAGTTTGAAAAAGAGGAGGCTGAGGGAAGACCTCATCGCTGTCTAGAGCTACCTGAAAGGATGTTGTGGAGAGGTTAATGTTGGTCTCTTCTCACAGGTAAATAGTGATAGAACAAGAGGGAATGGCCTCAAGCTGTGACTGGGTAGGTTTAAACTAGATATTAGGGGAAAAAAATTCACAGAAAGAGTAGTCAGGGATTAGAATAGGTTGTCCAGGGAGGTGAGTCACCGACCCTGGATGTGTTTAAAAGTCGTTTAGATGTGGTGCTTGGGGATACGGTTTAGGGTGAACCTTGCAGAGTAAGGTTATTGGTTGGATTTGGTGATCCTGAGGATCTTTTCCAACCTGAATATTTCTGTGATTCTGTCATCAGTTATTCATCCAAATAGCACAAACTACACAAGGACAGCTGGATGTAATGTCACAGCAGGATGACTAAGTGGAGTTTACTT
The DNA here is from genome assembly GCA_013399055.1 of Ramphastos sulfuratus. Taxonomy (NCBI): domain Eukaryota; kingdom Metazoa; phylum Chordata; class Aves; order Piciformes; family Ramphastidae; genus Ramphastos; species Ramphastos sulfuratus. The sequence goes on along the minus strand of WBNM01017155.1, from coordinate 12,801 downwards.
TTCCTGGGGATAAAATGTGTCATCACAGAGGACCACACAAAATAAAATCATTATTTCTAAAAAAAAATTAAAAAACCCCACTATTTTCTAATCCCCCCCCGCCATTTTTATAAAATGCTACCATTTGATATATTGTTGATAGTATTATAAATTACAGACAGAAAAACTACTGAAAATAAAGAGTACTGCTACTGCTATCTTAATTGTTGCGTTTCTTGGTTTTCTGCAATGTTAAACTGCTAATCTAATTTTGTATTGAAGCCATTTCATAGAGAATAGAACAGTATTCCTGGTTGTACTGACTATGATGCAGCTGGCACTAATAAAATTGATTTTCCAGTTTCTCTCCCCTACAACAGTTGGCAAAGTCAGATGCAAATTATATCCACCTGTACCAAGGAGATATTGACTTCCAGGAGAGAATAGAAAAAGTTAGTGACAGGAGAAATGTCTTACTGTCAAGGACAGTCTATAGGATGCACAGATTTACAAAACCCCAGCACCTTCAATTTTCTGTTTCTGAGGATGATGTAAGCGCGGAGTTCTGGGTTTATTTCTGATGCTGCAACCCTAATGCTTCTGAATCCAACCTCCACCATCAAGAGACTATCAGACACAGTGAAGCACAGGTTCCTCAGCATTAATCACTCACTGTATTTCTATAGAAAACACTCAGTGGATTTACAAAATGGATCATTGAACAATTCAATCCAATTCCTTTTCTACAAACTATTTTCAGTGAAACTTTAAACGTCTCACTTAAACTAAAATACTCTAACATTATCTTCCACTTGTTTAGGCTTACTCTTAGAAAGTGCAGTGGAAAACAGCTCCTCTTACTAGAACTCCTTCCATATTTTGTAATCCATGAAACTTTCAGAATTAGGTCTAAGCAAAATCAGCAACACAGAACATTTTGTAATACATAACCAACTGAGTTCATCAAAGCTCTATAACAACAATTTCAGATTTTCTTTACTTTCTCTACCCAAGCTTTCAGAGACACTTTGAGATAAGCACAGTTCATGTACAGTAAGGAAAGACAAAAGGTCTTAGCTCAAATTTGTGTAATATTTTCCATTGTGTTTATTGTTAACATGTTATTTATAACTACATTATGATGTCAACTATTGGTCTCGGTCTACAAGAGGGCAGTTAAAGTCTACCTCTTCCTTGGCATCAAATTGTGCACTGAAATACCAGGCCACCTTGCTTTCTTTTCTAGTCCAGTGCTTCCAAAAAAAAAAAAAAAAAAAGAATCAGAGAAATGTATTATGACAGGTAATCATTTGCAAACATACAACTCTTTCAACATCTGCCATGTTCAGCTTCATTTTATAGCATCTGTCTTGGCAATATAAATTGTGCTTGGCTTCAGAGGTGCTCTGTGCCACATAGTGAGGAAAAACAACAATGACAACTGAAAAATAAAGCACAGTAGGGGGGCAGGGAAAGAGAGCTGAGAATGAAAAAGCTGTTCACTTTTTCTGCTTTATTTTGAAAGAAGAGTGTTATGTTAGCTTTCCTGTATTCTTTAAGCGACACAGATTTGCCAGTGGTAGAAAAGCGACAACTACTGAATCTATGAAAGGTGCCAAACAACCTCAAGCATTTCCAAAGGAATCCCCTGGAAAAGCTGCACAAAAAAGAAAGCAATTTAGTGCAGCACATGCAGATGAATTATGTCAGCAGAACCTGATTTCTACAAGAAGTTTTCAGTTTTTGTACATTCAGAAACTATATTATGTACTGTGTGCAGTTCTGGAGCCCCCAGCACAGG
>WBNM01017155.1:0-10905 GCA_013399055.1 Ramphastos sulfuratus | reverse complement strand
TTGAGGTACCTTCCAACCTTACCATTCTATGGTTCTATGATTATAGGATTCCAATGAAAACGACAGTTGCAAAATATGAATTTCACAAGAAAACTACGGAGGAGAGAAGGTAATTTTGTGTGGATTACTACACACCACTTACCTCATAATTAAAAGTGTTGTCTTAATTTTCTCTTTGAAATCCATGTTATACTTACAAGGTTGTTACCAATTAATTAAAAATAAGCTTGAAAATACACAAAAATACTATATACAAATAAAGTTGCAATTTGCCTATTTCACTCAACCTTACTTTCATAAATTTAGAGTCTACACACAGAAATGTTTAACGCATATAGCCAATGTGTGGCTAAGTACATATATACATACATAATCTTAATGAAAATTACTAAGTGGTTTTCATTTTTCTCCCATAGTCTTCTTTAATCAAAGTAAAGTTTTATACCAATATAATTCAAGTAAAATGCAAAGGAGGGTGTTTCAGGGGTTAGGTTGCAACCTGGAAACCACTACATCTTGCAAATTTTCATCTGTGAGGTGCCTTCCTGCCTATGAAGATCTGTAGGAATATAGAAAGATTTCCAACAACAGCTGTGTTAAAATGAAACAGCTTCATCCTTACTTCATTTAGTCACTTTCCCCTGTAATCTACTAAGGAGCATCCAAATTTTACTCTGAAACATGAAGCGTATCTCCTGCAGATCCCTGGTATTGCTGGATAAATGGAAAGTCTCAAAAAGCCTGCTTCTAATTTTGTAGCAGATCATGTGCTGTGGCTGTATTAGATGCATGAAACAGAGCACCGTGTTTCCTTTTGACTGAGCTCCTGGAGGCCAGCACAGTGCTAGATTCTTGAACAGAGGCTTACACATGCTTGGAAGTCTGTCCAAATTGGTTTGCAGCAGTTCAGGAGATGAAGGTAGCACAAGCAGTCCAGAAAACACACTGCAAACAGTCTGTTTTTGAGCGTATGTGCTACATTTGTGCCAGTAAATAAAGTATAAATTAATGAACACAGAAACAGATGGATATTAAGAAAATAAGTGAAGCCTGCTGGAAATGAAAATAGTCATCTGAGTTGTAACTCAAGTGTGTAATCTCTAGCATACACATTTATCTTAGAAGGACACTGTCAAGCTGCTCCTCATAACTTTTCCAGTATATGTTACTAGGTTGTAAGCTTGTAGATACTTTTCGATTGATAGAGACTGAGTTATGGACAGGCCAGAGGCAGTACATATGAGTGTCATGAGTGAGCTTTCCTCACCATGGACACAGGTCACACCTGCAATGCAGGGACCCCTCACAAGGGTCTTTCCCTATTTTCCTGACTTCAGAGAGCTGCAATCGTAGAACAAAATGAGGCAAAGCAATACAACTCTTTAGCCTTCTACTCATATTTGGCTAATACTTGAAACAATTAATGATTAATTAAAAGTTTTACCCTAATGTTAAAAATAAATTTTCAACAAGCTTGTCACTTCTGTCAGACTAAAAATGTCATGAAGATATTCATATACTTTGGAAAAAACAAGAAAGAAAAACAAAACAAATCACAGGTCCTGTTCATTTGCTTGTAAGTTAAACGCCAAACAAAAAATTGTAGACTTTAGGAAAAAAACAAAACAAAAGAACCCAATAACAACAAAAAATCCAGCCACTGAAATACATTCTACATTTTACAACTATGACATTTTACCAAAGCAAGACCTTGTTACTCCAGCAATACAACCACATTTTTGTCACACATCTAACCTTGTTTTAATGAATGTGGTTCAACTGGGCTGATCAAACAGCTTTTTCCCTAGCAATATAAGCCAACATTTCTCATCAGTTGTGTTTAAAGAGTATGTTAGAATATCTCATGACTCAACAGGAGTCTGAGTCCAGGGTAAATGTACGCAGAATGGCAGTAGATTAATGCAATGCCAGCCTATTCTGGCTGGCTTTTTAATTAGAGAGTAAATAGGAAGGCAAATAATGTGCAAAAGTAAGAAAAATAAATGCATAAATTCGAGTGACAGATGATGTTTCTAATAACAACAAAACATGGTCGCTTGCCAAGGTTATTAATATAGTTTAATTATGTCACAGGTAAGATGTGCGTATAAATCATATTTAGGGCATCTCACACCAAAGACTAGAAGAATCCATTAAAATGTATTTGGACAGATACTTAATCATCTTTCACAGAGCAATTATTTTTGGAAACCGAAAGAAACATGCCTCTGTCTCCAAAGGGACTAAAATTACAAATGGGTACCTAATTTTAAATCTTTTTTCCTTGTAGAAGTAAAGAAATCACTTCCTTTACAGAACTGGTGAGGGAGAAGAAAAATTAATACTTGAGTACTTTGAATAACTGAGAGGTATTCAGAGTCCTGTACTATAAGCAAGATGAATGAGCCAGGGGAGGAGAGGGATGGGATGAACAAGCCAGAGAAGAAAAATAGATTACTGGTTTTTACCACCAGACAGACATCAAACTGCAGCAGTCACGCATAATAAGCAACATATGATTCAAATTTCCCTTTAATTTCATGGACGCTCTGCCTAAGAAGGCTCATTGGTTTTGATTGTTTGTTTTTTATTCAGGATGATTTGACAAAATTAGCTTCCACTGTTCCTTTCTTTATTGTTGATGTTGCTATATTGCACAGCATTTTAGAGAGAAAATGGACTGGCAAATGCTACTGATCTCAACAAAGTCAGTAACATCCAAACTTTAAAATTAAATTGCTCAGAAGACAAACACAGCATCCTACACTAGGGTTTTTGCTAACTGTCCAAGCAGCCAGAATCAAAGTGATGAGACTAAACCAATGTTTTCTACTCAATTCCTCTTTCACTTTATATGTATCCATGTAAATATGTATGTTTACCTTCTGTTTTATGTAATAATTTTAACTTGTTCAACAGCCACCAAAATGAAACAAATGCTGGCTTGATTGCTTAAAAGTGAACTTTATGTGAGGAACTTGAAAGTACCTCATAGACTCATAGACTCATAGAATGGTAAGGTTGGAAGGGACCTCAATGATCATCTAGTTCCAACTCCCTGCCATAGGCAGGGACACTTCCCACTAGTACAGGTCACTCAAGGCCTCGTCCAACTTGGCCTTAACCACCTCCAGGGAGGGAGCATCCACAACCTCCCTGGGCAACCTGTTCCAGTGTCTCACCACCCTCGCTGTAAAGAACTTCCTCATAACACCCAGTCTAAATCTCCCTAAATCTGTCCTAAAAATACCAATGCAAAGAGTGAAAGTAAAGGCCAGCACACAGCAGGAAAATGCACAAGTCCTTATTTTCTAATCNAGCCCCAACTCTCTCAGTCTGGAATGTTGTGATTCCTCTGACATCCCATCAACCCATGACATCACTACAAACACAGGAAAGAAAATGACATCTTTGGCACTGCTGTACAGAAGAAAGTATACTTCAGACAGATATGCTGTCTAAATGTGAATTGATCCAGTTCCTTTGTACAGTATTATTGAAGAGAATTTTGCCCTTCACTATATATAGTAATACTGAACCTGTAGCATATGAATCTCTCCATATGACTTTAACATGTAATTTACAGGAAAAATGAGCTTTGTTTTTTAAATAATAATGTACGCTTAGAGCAACTTTTCATACACATCTTATAATAGTTTCCGTTTTATGTTCCCTGTAAAAGTATATCAGGTTATTGGTTGGAAGGAATAATTGGTTAATGTCTAATACCAACTAGAATAAAAATGGACATAAGTCCCGTAAGTCTCACAAAAAATAATACTAAAGGGCATGCTACTTAAAGGAGTAGAATATAATTATCTCAGAGTGTTAAAACAAGTCCAGAATTAGTGAAACAACTTTTATGTAATTCTGAGAAGCACTTTCAAGAACATGGTAAGAGATATGAGTAGAACACAAAGCCAAGACTGAATAAGGACTCAAAAAAAAAAAAAAAAAAAAGAAAAAGACTTAGGGAGAAAAAACAGAACTGGTGTGTGGATGGAAAACAAAAACTTAAGGAACAAATGAAATCTGATTAAAAACATGGCTTAGAAAAATATTTGAAAAAAAAATCTATAAACAAGAAAAGTCTGATAAATCTACAACCTAGAGAAAATAATTTTACTAGTGGTGACATTACTAGGTAGTATTTCAGAAACAAACACGCAACAAAGAAACTTTCCTTTGTTAAGTACGATTTTTCCTCTCACAAGTAGAAAAACTGCTGCAGAAACTATAGTAGGTGTATTTAGCAACTTAAAAGCACTGCATTCTACTTAACAGACTTCCAAAAAATTCATTCTGTGCCCAAGAAAAGGAACAAAACAGAACTGTGCTGGAACCTCAATGACTATGGAAAAAAACCCTTAAAATAATCCTGGTGGACAGTCCTGTGGCTGGCATGACTGAAGAAATACTTCCAATTTCAAGCTGATCAGAGAACATGACTTGCTTGAGAGACAGTTATAGCCCATTGCAATGACTTGAAGCAAATCCAGTGAAGTCAATGGCAGTACCACTGCCTGTTTAGCATCTGACAGATTTAAACACGAAATCTATGCAATAACATCATCTTGAAGAATATTGACTCAGAAGAATTTGATAAATAGAAGGGAGAATAATTACTACCACTATTATCTGAAAGAAAAATATAAACATAATAATTTACATCTATGGCATATGGAGAATGAAATCAGATCTTCTGATTTCTGCCTCTCTACTAACATGGCAGGGCAGCGCTGTCATACTGCAGTATGTACATATTGTGGCATAAAGCAGCAGAAATATTTAGCTAAGTTGGGTGAATGAAAATCACTCCCAAAGATGACTTTTTTTTTTTTTTTTAATTTTTAAAATACAATACAAAGCATTTATCTTATCGGTTTTTATGAAGCATGAAGGATTATCTTCTAGATGTGCAAACAGCTTTACAAACTGTTTTATGTGACTCCCTGAAATAAACCTTGGCTGGCCTAATTTAGCCCACAGCCTTTCTTTGAAACTGGCTTTCTTTATTCAGAATTTCCTCTTTGAAGTTAAAAATTATTATTTTAATCCTTCACCAGCTGCCTGCCTTGGAATTGTGTTCTAATTGTTTGATTAGATGTAATAAACTTACTTTCCTACCTGCAACACACTGTAACACAGAAAGATGCAACTTAGATGAACATGACACATTATTGAACAGCTCAAATTAAAAAGAAATACAATTAAGGTGGCTGTGTGTCTGGATTATGGATGCTTTTTGCTTTCCTCTTTTTAAATCATGAATCTAGTTTTCTGTTTCAGCAGTTCAGTTTGTAATTCCTCCACAAAACATTTCAAACACACTGTGTTTCTGGGGAAATAACAACTTCCTTGATCCCAGTGACCTCTGTTCTTTGACATCCCATCCCTTACACCATTTTCTCTTATTTGATTACAAAGAAGGAAAGGTTGGATTTTTTTTTACTTCAGATTTTTTTTTACTTCCCATGTGCTCATGGGAGATGACAATCAAAGAATGAACCTTAGTGACCCTCATCCTCTCTCCCCCAAATTTTTGGGATGTCCAACTCTTTCTCTTATAATTCTTTCTATTATAATTCTTCGAAACAGAGCTATGAAAATTAATTCCAAAAGCTGTGAGGAATTCAACTATCCTACAAGCCTGTCATGACAGCAAGAAAATCAGGAGGTAGTGCAAGAGGAAATCATACAGAAACAGATAAAGGTTGCAGTGAATTTTACTTAGGTCATTAGAAAACCTGCAGATTTTTCTCTGAATTAAATAAGATACTACAGTGTATCTTGTTCTTATGCCAAAATGCTGTACCCTTAAAGAAACCCTAAATAGTAGAAGTGTTAAAAAAAATGCTTTGCTTTCTAAGTGGCATGTTTGGAAACTGCTTGTAAGATGACAAGTAGAGGTGACATCTACAAAGCACTGGAAGATGTGTGAAGAAGGTATCTCTAACTAAAAAAAAGATTAATTGACTTAAGGTTGGCCTTAGTTCAGCACAATATAAACTGTTGCCTTAGTCAAATTCAGAACTGCTCTTTAAAGGTCTACTTTAAATGTTTCAAAACTGGCATTCCTCTACATGCAAAACTGCAAAGAATAGCTAATACTTACAGAGACTGGGGAATTCACAGAGAACTCTGCGCACAAAATAATAAATTGTGATGTACCTTGAAACATATCTAAAGGTAAAATGGTAATTCCAGGGACTATATTCTAAGACCCACCCTTTCAGAGACATAGATAATGCTGAAAGGCATGATGTGATATGATGTGATATGATATGACGTGGTGTCATGTCATAGCAGTTGATGATGTAGAGGTGAATGCATAATGGGAATGAAAAGGATGAGTATACTTTTCACCTATGTGCATGAAAGGTATTCCAGCACCAAAACCAAAATGCATTTCCTAGCTAGATCTTACACGAACACAATTTTGTTTCATTCTCTTTCCACAATATTATTGACAAATACGTATTCAACAACCAAGGTAATAAATGCTGACACACTTTAAGGCTGTACCTTGATAGAGAAAGAATAAATGATTGAGCATATAAAATAGATACACGTAAGAGCAACTTGGTAAGCAAGAGAAGTGCAAATTATGACAGAAACATTCCCTGAAAATTCTTTTAAAGGTTTTATTCTTGTTATTGTAAGAAATGTGAATTTATTAATATATTAATCTTCAAAAGCCCTAGCGAAATAGGGATGTATTATTTATCTTTTTCTGTTAAGAATGTAGACATCAGGTTCCACTTCAGTAAAGTATTACATTTAAGCACTTGACTAATTTCGGTTTTCTACTTGTCTTTCTACTTGTCTTATTCAAGATTAGAGTCCTTAAATAATCTGGGCTTGTGAGTAAAATACTAGGAGAGCCAAAATCTGAGGTTTTAACCCAGTGCCTTAGCAAAGATCTGATTTTTCTTCTCCTATTCACTAAGCTTGCAAAAAAACCAGCACTCAGAAACATAACCAGGAGATTAGCAAGGCTGTTAAATAGTGAATATTGAGCTTTCAAGCATTACCAGAGAGACAAAGCAGCAGTCTGTTATGTTTTTTCTCATGCCTTAGTTGATATGTCTTAGAATATGTAATGGTAAACAATCTTGTTTTATTCCACACATTCATAATGATATCCATACCATTAAACGTAGAACAGAAAACATGGTATTAACCTGTATCCATTGATGTGAGTTTACTATGTGTTCTGTAATGTTTTATTTTTGCTCTTCTCTATTATGTACTCAATAATTCAAAAACAACAAGCTCAGTAAAGAGCAGGACTGAATATTAAGTTTCTCTTATTATTATTCAGTAGGAAAAAAATCAACTTATTTAAAAGAACTGAACAATTGTATATTTAAAATACTGGAATTCAACCACCATCTGTTAGCCTGTAAGGCAGCTTTCATTAAGGCCATCACCTCTTCATGAGTCACTACAGGGAGCTATCATTAACATTAGTTATGATTAATGAGGATGTTGCCAACTGCAATTATTCCACTCTAAAAGCTTAGCAACATTCTGACAGTGTCACATAGCCTAACTACCACCTCCATCCTCTCAGTTGCCTCATTAAAAACATCCTTGTTGCAGTTTACTCTGTATTATAATGCAGAACCTTAGCAATTATGTGAGGTTCTCCCTGGCTACAGAGATGGGTTGGTCCTTTCAGGTTGCCTATGGGAAGTGTTAAGATGCAATCACTAAAAGAAGAGCCTGTGTTCAGTATAACAGAGGGGTTTGAAAACATTACAGTAAAAGGTAAAAATGTTTTTACCTCATCACACTGGAAGTTGACACATCAGGATTTGGTTCATATCTGAGGTGTAATGGTTATTTTTTCCGAAGCTACAATCTTTTACATGTGAGCTTCATACACAGAAAAGAAAAATTATCTGATTGCTAGACCTAATTTAAAAAATGCAAAAGCACTTGTGTTATTTCAAAATACATTGTAATTTGGTTACATATTAGTTAAGCATGTTGGTACACATAACTAGCCCAGGAAAAATGAAAGACTAGGTGAAATGTTTTATTAAGTAAATTAGAATGAGCTATTTTGGGGTAGCAAAATATCTCCGCAAAGGCAACAAAAGAACTCTAAAAGCGTTTTATTAAATGTCTGTTTGTTTAGGCAGTTCTGCTTTTCAGGCTTTTCAAATATAAATGTATAGCTGCTGTGCTAAACACAGTCTTTAATTTCCTGTTACTGTAAATGCAAAAGGAAAGGAAAAAAAAACCACCACAATCATAAATAAAAAAAAAAAAGAATCACTTTCTTGGGTTGCTTGGAAAGCACTCTGCCACTAGAATGTACTGCTTCTGAAGAATTTGATGGTGATTGCCCTCTAATAATTAGAGACAGTCCCTAACTGCTGAGCAGTAAGACATTTAAAACATAGTGAGCAGAATGATCCCCTTAGCCCTGCTTCACAGGACTGACTTTGTGATTTTGGTCATCTTAAACACTCTCAGGAAAAACGAATTTTTGTATATTTATTCCCTACTTTAGAAAGGGCTTTGTGAAATCCTGGATATCCATAAAGATTGCATCACAAGTTAAATTAAACATTTTTGTTCCTTATTTATATTCTTTATATTGTTTACCTAAAACAATCAAGCTATGCCAGTTGGTTGTATAATCTAACATAATACCTGACTTTTGATAAATCCTATTTTTATTAAAATAGGGGGGAAAAAAATCACATTCTTAATGCTAGTGATGTTGCATTCCAAAAGCCCTTTTTAAGAATTTTTTTTTTTAATTAGAAAATATATTGAGAAATTATTTCTCCAATTCACCAAGTTTCCTTTAGAACCACAAAAGAATCATCTCACCATTTTTATTTACCAACAAACATCAGAATATTCTCTGGTAGTGTTGAAAACACTTCAAGCAGAAATGTATTTCCTTATAGTCTGCACCATGCTTCACACTGAAACTGCAAAGAACTTTATTTTTTCCTTTGTCAACAGCTGAATGTACTGCCACAAATCAATCATAACATCATTGCTGAAGGTTTTGGTTGGGAGACAAATTGACTAATACCTAACTATTCATCTTTCACCGTCCTCATTTCTGTTGTACTGAACTTTTTGTAAATACTGAAAAGTGGATACTGAAATGGCTATCTTTCTTTTGCTTCCTTCCATGCTTAGAAAAAAAAAAAAAAAAGAACAAGTTTTTGTTTGTTTTTAGATTAGTTTGAATTAGTATGAGAGAAAGAGATATAAAGCAATTTAAGAGTTGCTGCAAGAAATTTGGGTTGCATTTAGTGCTGAAATGGACTCATGGACTTTCTTGTGAACTCTGTTTCATTCCCTTCGTCTAAAGAATCTGCATATCCTAGTTTTCCAGAAGGGGTGCACTATGGTTTGTATCCATACGAAAGTGTCCTTAGATCACTTCAAACTTTGATTTCAGAGACAATTTGAACGTGTAGGAGCACAGACCCTACATGGAACACACAGCACTTGCATACAAGAAACTGCTAACGGACAAAAGATGTCAGGATGCTAGGCTGAAGAAACGTCTCTGGTCTTGTGAATCCTAAAATCTTCCCCCAAAGCTACTTTGTCAAAGACAATATAAATACTACCCCTTCATTCCTTTTGATCTGCCTATTACTAGATTTAGGTCTATCAGTAACTATTTCCTATCTATCTAGTTAGTCAAAGTAGAACCTGAAAATAAAAGGTTCATTTGCTTCCAAACTCAACAAGTAGAAGCACACAGAGTCATGCACAGTAAACAACAGGGTTTTTGTAATTCATAGGATCAATACATAAACTTGTGTTGCAGTGACTAAGCAAAATAAGGTGACTGCTAAGAAACTTCTGAGTGCCTACTGGAGCTCTGGTTGGCAAACTGTAGTATCTCCACGCTATCAACATTCTCTTAAAATCCAGTGTAAAAACAATCTAACACATAAAGAATACAAAGTACTTTACTTGAAGTTTAAAACATCATCAGAATAAAATGTTTTGAGCATCTAGGAAACCTAACAGAGTACAACAGACCACTCAGTGGTTCTTAATGGAGAAAGAGAAGATCAACTTAACATGGAGTGGTAGAGAGGAATGTGAGAGTCAAGTAGATGCAGTGACAGAGGGTTGCCACAGCAACTGTGTGAGATTCAAACACAGCAAGAAGCAGATTAGAGTGAGACTACAACGTGGAGAGGCCTTCCCAGCAGTGCAATGCAAGGCCAGGCAGAAAAAAAAAAAAATGTCAGTTCCTCAAAGGAACTGAGCCATGGTTAAAACTCAGACAAAGGCTGTTTGTAAAACTGTGGGTACCCAAACAGAGCCCACACATAAGCATGCAGGCACTTAGGCAACTGGCTGCAATGAATGTTGGAGCCTGGCACTTGAAGTTGAAGGTGGCAAAGACAATGCCTGCATTAGGTGTAAATGGATCAATGGTCTGCTTAACCTAGTGGCTGAACTGAAGGATGAAGTAGAAAGACTAAGGAATATAAAGGAATGTGAAAGGGAGCTAAATTTGTGGTACCAGGCTCTGCAGATGCCCTTAGCAGAGGGACGTGACCCAAGAAACACGGGGGAATGGATACAGATGCCTCACCTCCTCAGTTGCCCTTGCACAACAGATATGGGGCACTACAGGTTAAGAGTGAGGTGATTTTGGAAGCATCTGGGGGGTTGACTAAAGCAAATCCGTCCCCCTCCTTGCATCAGAACTTGTACTTTGATCTTGGGGAACTTTATATGGCTCTGGGTCTGCTAGTAACAGATGGGGTACATATGTCTCAGAGGGGGAGAAAGATGTTGGCACACAAGCTGGTGGGGCTTGTTGAAAGGGCTTTAAACTAGGCTGGAAAGGGGAGGGGGTTAAGCACAGCAGTACTACAGATGAACCGAAGGAGGCTGAGG
>WBNM01017154.1:17674-51004 GCA_013399055.1 Ramphastos sulfuratus | reverse complement strand
ATGTTTATAAATATCTAGGGGATGGGTTTCCGGGGGGGTGGGGGGCGGGGAGATAGGATGGGGACAGGCTCTGCTCACTTGCTCCCTGGGATAGGACAAGGAGCAATGAATGGAAGCCGCAGCACAGGAGGTTCCATCTCAACACAAGAGGGAACTTCTTTACTGTAAGGCTCACAGAGCCCTGGCACAGGCTCCCCAGAGAGGCTGTGGAGTGAGTCTCCTTCTCTGGAGACTTTCAAGGCCTGTCTGGATGCATTCCTCTGACCTGAGATAGATTATGTTCCTGCTCCGGCAGGGGGATTGGACTGGATGATCTCTTTGGGTCAATTCCAACCCCTGACATCCTGTGATCCTGTGATCTCAAAGCCCATCAGTAATGCACAAAGCTTCAGCCATGTGAGGCTGCTGGAAGCTTGGGAATAACTAAGTTCCTGCTGCTTGTTAAGAGATGTGGAGCCAGGTGAGACACCACAGCCAGCAGGACAGAGGATTGCCAGCCAAGTCTTTAGCCCACAGTACCCAGCCAAAATGGAAAGAGAAGACTCAGAAATGGTGATTAGATTGAGCTAAGTGTCCAAATCTTCACACAAACTTACTACAAGGCAGATCCAAGGTCAATCTTGAGAAGTCAGAGTCCAGACCTAGCTAGTTGTAGGTACACTTCCAACAGCAGCTCAGACCTGGAACGTGTCAAAAGGTGAACAGTGAAATCTAGGTAAGGGTTTTGTTATTTTTAGCTGATTTAACTATTGCAGTTTCATGACTTAAATTGTTTAAAGCAATCAAAGCATCTTTTTTGTTTGTTTGGGTTTTTTGTTTTTGTAATGAGGTGCATCATAAGTCTTTCTTGGTAATATTATGTTCCTAGGCTTTAAGTCTTTGTCCACATGTGAGGTCTCATAAATGTAGAACCTGAAAAGGTTCTTCCTCTGGAGTTTCACATTTGGACAGGCAGTGCAGGGGAAGGGTGGGAGACGGAGGAAATAACACCACCCACATTCTCCCATGGACAGAGAATAGAGTGTTTTAAACATTAAGTGATTCGTGCCAAAGAAATTTAACCAGGATTTTTGATTCCCTGTTCAACACTTCAAGATCACACTTCAGAAGTCCTTTGGCTGACAGTGTCCTTAAAAGGTGTTATGAAGAAATACAATATTTCCTGAATTTTGGGCACAAACTGGAACCCAGGAGAACAGGAGGAGAAATCTCTTTGGTGTGAGGGTGCTGGAGCCTTGGATCAGGCTGCCCAGAGAGGCTGTGGGATCTTCTCCTCTGGAAAGATTCCGAACCCACCTGGGCATTGCGATCCTGGGCAACCTGTGGTGGATGCCCCTGCTTTAGCAGAGGGTTTGGACTAGGTGATCTCCAGATATCACTTCCAACCCTCACCATTCCAGGATTCTGAGATGTGTCTCTCCTCCTACTCAAAGGGATGATCCTGAGATACTAAACTTTATTTTCCCTTGCACTTTCCAGGGTCCTGCGTGGTAGGTGAGGCAGTGATGAGACCCAGATGGGAGATGGCAAAGCTCTCCTTAATGACTGTTGATATTTTCCTGCACGTTGCCTAATAGAAACAGACAGCAGAGATTCTTATCTTAACATGAGAATCCTGACAGCACAGTATTTCTCTTGATGCCAGGGTTATTTTGCTACAGACTCTAAAAACACACTCCAAAAATTACTCAGGTTTGTGTGGTGTTTATGCCTGGATACTGGTATATTTTGGTTGTTCAGGTAAGTCCCATGGACATTTTTAATTTCAAACAATCCCATATAACAATAAGAAAGCTTTCCAATCTAAATATGTGAAATGTCTGCGTATAGGATTAAAAAAAATCTATATTCATTGTGGGAGAAGAAAAAAATAAAAAGGAAAAGAATACAAAAGACCAAAAGCTCTAGGGTTCAAGCTAATTTTTCATCTTTTCCATGGGGAAAAACACTGGTAAATGTTAAGAAACACCCTTCAAGAACCTTTAATTTGTTTTTCACTCTCTAAGATATAGATTTTCTCCTTCTCATTTAAGTAAAAAATTTCCTGTGGGTTTATGTAGAGTCATTTGAGAAAATATATATATATATATTTGTATGTTATTACATGCTTGCTAACGTAGCTTTGATTATGCTGTCAGATCAGCCTACATGGAATTTGACTTGTAGCCAGATCCACTAATTTCTAGTATCTGCTCAGGAGGTGTTTGTTGCTGTAGATCATAGGCATTAATTGTAGGATCAGGTCCATAGCCCAAATCTTGGTTTCATTGCAATCAATGACAAAATCACTTTTGACCCAATGTGGATCAAGATGTTGCCATAAATATCTAGACCTTTGAAGTTACTAGGAGCAGGATTAGGCTGTTTCCTTTTTGTTGTAACCTGTGATGTTGCATTTGGTTTCGCTACCGACCTGCCATTGAGTTCAAGTAGACACAAGTGGATCCTCACTGGTGAGGTCAGACCTAGAGTACTGTGTTCAGTCTTGGGCCTCTCACTGCATGAAGGACATCGAGGTGCTGGAACTGATCCAGAGAAGAGCAAGAAAGCTGGTGAAGGGCCTTGAACATAAGCCTTTTGAGGAACATCTGAGGAAACTGGGGTTGTTTAGTTTTCAGAAGAGGAGATGGAGACCTCATTGTGCTCTGTGATTCCCAGAAATGAGGTTGGAGCCAGGTGGGTGTTGGTGTTTTGTTACATGCAACAAGTGGCAGGACAAACAGCCTCAAGTTGTGCCAAGGGAGGCTCAGGTTGGCTCAGAAAAAAATCTTCCCAGAAAGGGTTATCAGGCATTGCAACAGGCTGCCTAGGGAGGCGGAGGAGTCATCATCCCTGAATATTCAAAACATCCAAGTATGTGGTGGTGAGTGACACAGTTTAGTGGCAGTGGCTTAGCAGTAGTGGTGAGACTGTGAACTCTAGGTGAGCTGTTAGACCTGAAAGCAAAGATTTCTTCCAACCACAACTGTTCTGTGATTCTGTGAATCCTGTTTATCAGCAAAATACAGAACAAGAGGTCTAAACATGCTTTTATGAGCACACACACATACATGCAGTCTATATGAACAAATATAAATTTGTGTGCATGCATCTATTGTGTGAAGAAGCACCCTAGAATGAGACATTTTGTTACTTATACCAGGGATTCAAGGAATCTGATAGTGCACGAGTCCATGGGGCCTGACAAGATCCACCCACGGGTCCTGAGGGAACTGGCAGATGAAGTTGCTAAACCACTGTCCATCATATTTGAAAAATCATGGCAGACTGGAGAAGTTCCTGCTCACTGGAGAAGGGCAAACATAACACCCATCTTCAAGAAGGGAAAAAAGGATGACCCTGGGAACTACAGACCAGTCAGCCTCACCTCTGTGCCTGGCAAGATCATGGAGCAGATCCTCCTGAAAGCTCTACTAAGGCAAATTGAAAACAAAGCAGAGGTGATTGGTGGTAACCAACATGGCTTCAACAAGGGCAAATCTTGCCTGACATATTTGGTGGCTTTTTATGATGAAGTCACAGTAACAGTGGATGTCACCTACCTGGACCTGAATAAGGCATTTGACTCTGTCCCACATGACATCNTGGAGCAGCTCTGCTCTGAGGACAGACTGAGAGAGTTGGGACTCTGCAGCCTGGAGAAGAGAAGGCTTCTAGGAGACCTTAGAGTAGCCTTCCAATATCTGAAGGGGGCCTACAGGAAGGCTGGGGAGGGACTATTTATAAGGTCTTGTAGTGACAGGATGAGGGGAAATGGGTTTAAACTGGAAGAGGCGAGATTTTAACTGGATGTTAGGAAAGAGTTCTTTCCGGTGAGGGTGGTGAGACACTGGCACAGATTGCCTGGGGAGGTTGTGGCTGCTCCCTCCCTGGAGGTGTTCAAGGCCAGATTGGATGAGGCCTTGAGTGACCTGTTCTAGTGGGAGGTGTCCCTGCCTATGGTGGGGAGTTGGAAGACCTTTGAGGTGTCTTCCAACCTTACCGTTCAATGATTCTATGAAATATATAACACCTTGCCTTTTATAAAATTATAAGTTTATAATCATGCATCAGTTGACATCCAAAGCATTCTGAAAGGAGGTTGTAGTGAGGTAAGTGTTGGTCTCTTCTGCTAAATAAAAAGTGACAGGAAAAGAGGAAATGTCCTCAAGCTACACCAGGGGCAATTTAGGTTGGACATCAGAGAAAATTTCTCCTCTGAGAGGACAGTCAAACTCTGGAACGAACTGCCCAGGCCAGTGGTGGATTCCTCATTCAAGAAGGGTTTGAAGGCCTTGTAGATGTGGTGTTGAAAGGCATGATTTAGTGGTGATTTGGTAGTGCTGGGTTAACAGTCGGATGTTATTATCTTGAAGGTCTCTTCCAACCAAAACGGTTCTATGCTTCTGTGACTGAATAAATGTTCAGGAATCTAAGTCTTATAATCTCCATTTTACAGAAGGGTAAACTGAGGCAGATCAGCATAAGAGGCTGATGACAGTTGGTTTTTGCCAGCTCTAGAGACAAAAAATTGCCCTTGGAGCCAGCAGTGGTGAAAAGAGGATTTTGAATGTTTCTGCACTCATCATTCACTGCTCAGTGTTGGTGTTCCAAAGTGCTCTGCTACAACTGTGTTTTATTTGCAATCGGAAATTGCCGTTCTTGTAGAATTCAGCTGCAAAGCTTCAGTTGTTGTAGCATTGCATAGAAGTTATGGTAGACTTAAATAATAACAGCATTTGCCTCCTGCCCTGGAGTTACAGATATGTGCATATGGACAGGCCTGTTTATCCTTGCAAATTGCCATCACCTCACTCTCTGCAGCAGGAAGGTGTGGATATGCATTCAGAACACTGGGGAGATTCAAATGGAGTTTATTTCAATATCTAAGATCGAACCTCATTAAAAGAACTTCCTACATCATTTATCAAAGCAAGTCAGAAGGAGGTTCAGGACAAACCACAGTAGCCAATGACCTCCAATCTTAATTTCATGATATTAAAATAGTTTGTGTTATGCGATGTGTAATTTCTTTTCAGCTCTACATGTCTTAAACACATGTGAAATGAAAATAGAATGCTGTTTCCATTAAATGAGGTGCTTTTCTTTCAATTTCCATACCATCCACAAAGCCTTGGCCTCCACATTAATGAGTTCCACTTGGATATTTGGAAGTTGTCTTTAACTTGGCTTTGTTCTCCAGAACTTATCCACGCAAGTATTTGCAGGTGTGTGAGAAAATAAGCTTCACGTTTAATGAGTTGTATGCTACATTTATTATTCTCATCTGTCCATGTCCATATCTGGAAAGGTATTCACTCCATAAATGTTGTAGTGGCTGGGATGTTGAGCTGGAGTTGCACCAGGTGATGGTGGTCCTATGCATGGGGCCAGCAAAAGGTCTACTGGTCACCTTGGAAAGTAATGTGAGACCTAAATAGAATTTAAGCGAGATAAAAGTCTTGTGTTGGCATCCTGTCCAACAGCTTGTGTTGGCTGGAGCTAGCTAGGAAGTCAAGACAGAATTTAATTTGCAGTGGTATAATCTTACAGCATGATTATTAATATCACACGTTGTCAAGAGCAGCTAAACCCGTCGAAGAATGCAAAGTACAGCAGCACATTGTGATAGTTCAGTAGGTGATTTGGAAAACCATGCTATAAAGTTTGAGCATGAGATGACAAAGTCAGGGCTGGATGTATGCTACCATTCTTTCCTTTCATTTATTTTGGATGACTGTTTGTTTTTTTGAGTAGAGATTGCCATTTATACGAGTACTCATTAATTTTTAAAAATGATATTTTTGGAAGGGTTTTAAAAGCTAAAACAAGAAAACAAACCTCAAGCAAGACCTTAGCCTTCATGCCTGAAATTATGCCATCAATGAAGTCAGTGGCAAAACTATGGACTGTAAGATCTGTAGGATTTGACCTCTGGGTTTCGGAGCTGGGTTGGCAAGAAAGAATAAATAAATCCTCCAAAATGTTATATGAACTTCATAACTACTGCCTCCCTCCTTAGACAGGCTATACAATAAAATATCCTCAAAATCTAGTACTGGCTTTATTGAGCTAATTTGTAGTCAAGCCAGCTACGTACATGTTCTTAAACATGCTGAATAAACTGAGAATGAGAAAACTATCAGCAGTGTATATTTTAAGGGCTTGGACCAAAACTTTTCAATGTCAAAGTGCATTGGACCAAACTCTAATAAGCTGATCAAGTAGAAAGCAGTTTATTTTTCAAAAAATCTGGCCTTGCTTTACTCTTTGGATGAGGTTTGCTATGATGCTGATATTTTACCATCCAGAGCACAGATCTTTCAGAATTGATAGGTTGATTTTTATTATTAAAAATCACTTGGAAAAAAAAAAATCATTTTCTTCCTCTCTGTGCCTAACAGGTTTTGTTCTGAGTAAAAGTGAAGTCAAACTACAGAAAAAAAAAAGAAAATAGGATAAGTCGACTTGGTTGAAAAAAAATTAAATGGCTGAGAAAGAGGTGATAATGTCCCAAACCACCACAAACCCTTCCTGCCAGCTCCTCTATAAATAGCCTTGCTAAAATCGATTCTTTCCACCCAAGGCAGCTTGTGGCAACCATTTTCCCAAACAGACTTCTCATCTGATTGTTTATCCAAAGCCTCCCTGTACATAAGTGCTTGCTGGAAGGTTGACCCCTGTGTCTCTTCCCACATTTAATTCCCTGCTGGCAGATATCCGAAACTCTCCTGTCCTCACTGCTCTCACAGATTTTGTGTATGCTGGTCAGAGGAGCTGTGAGATGAGAATCCAAACTACTTCCCTTAGTTTCCTGGTGTTGTCTGTTAACGGGGCAGCAAGGGACCAAACCCAACAAAATTTTGCCAGAGAATCATAGAATTATTTTTGCTGGAGAAAACCTTTAAGTCCAGGACCATCTGATAATCCAGCACTGGTAGGTCACCACTGAACCATGTTGTTCAGCACCACACCTACGTAGCTTTTCAATCCCTGCAGTGATGGGGACTCCACCACTGCCCTGTGCACCCTGCTCCAGGGCTCAAAAACCCTTCTGGGGAAGAAATTATTCCTCATGTCCAACCTAAACCTTTCATGGTGAGACTTGAGGTAATTCCCTCTTGTCCTATCACTTGTTATTTGAGAGAAGAGGCTGATCCCCACCTTTCTCCTTTCAGGGAGTTGTAGAGAGCCAGAAGGTCTCCGTTCATCCTCCTCTTCTCCACATGAAACAACTCTAGTTCCCTTAGCTGCTCCTCAGAAGACCTGTGCTCTAGACCCTTCACCAATTTTGTTGCCCTCCTCTAGAGCTACTCCAACACCTCAATGTCCTTCTTGTAGTAAGGGGCCCAAAACTGAACCCAGTATTTGAGATGTGTCCTCACCATTACTGAGTACAGAAGGACGATCACTGCTGTGGTCTGGATGGACATGTTACACCAGATTACACTAGCATCCCCAGGAATGTCACAGTGAAAGAAGCTCAGTTTCTGGAGCTGCACATGGCTGCTCTGATCTTGGAGCTACCTGTGGCCTCTCCAGTATAGCTGCATTTCTCTTACTTCATGCACCCAATAACAAAATATGGGGTAAAAGTTGGATCAGACTTGGGAAAAGTAGTCAATTGTGCTACAGAAAGTGAATTCTAGTGTTAGGCTTAACCCTCAAATCATTACTGCAGAAGGAAAATTATCATAGAATCTTAGAACAGTTTTATTTGGAAGAGGTATCTAAGATATCAACTCTAACCATCAACCTAATACAACCATGGTCATTGAATTAGGTCACAAAGTGCCATGTCCTCTTGTTTCGTGANCTCCTTCCAACCTTACCATTCTATGATTCTATGATGGTGACTCCACCACCTCCCTGGGCAGCCTGTTCCAAAATTTGACCACTGTTTCAGTAAATAATTTTTTCCTAATATTCAACCTAAACTTTCCCTGGCACAATTTCAGGCCATTTCTTCTCATCCTATTATCTGATTCTAGGGAGAAGAGAACAACCCCATCTCACTCCAACCTCCTTTCAGGTAGTTGTAGAGAACAAGGAGACCTCCCCTCAGCATCCTCTTCTCCAGACTAAACAACTGGAAGAAGCTTCATCACCTGGATGTTGTGCTGAGGGATTATAACCCAACATGAGTATGATCATATGGATGGAGCTGGGGAATGGTTTCTCCTTCTCCAAAACAAGTTCTTTATGGTAGAAAAGGAACTCAGGATCCCTGTGAGGAGCTCAGTCCAATTGTTTACATGGATGCTTACATGGGTCCCGTTCTGTCAAAGCTAGCCCCAGTTCCCAGAATACAAGCTCAGGATATTTCCCCTTGCAATCTCTAAATGTCCAAATATTTCTAGGACATACTCACTTCTCAAAGATAGGTGGATGGCACGTGTGCTTGTGGTTTGTTCTTTTTCTCACAGCTATGTATTTATGTTTCAGATCTGAGGATATGTTACCTTCTCCTTCATCCATATTCAATTTATAACTCTGCCAGCCAGTGTAAGAAGGACAAGAAAGTAAATATAGTAATATGACATGTTTATTTTTATTTGGTTTATGTGTTTGTGATACTGCAGTGTTTTATGTGCTTTCCTATATCTGTTTTCTATATTTCCTGGTGTTTCACAGTATGTTTGTTAAGTTTGGAACATCATAGATCTTCCCAGACTTTGAAAATTACTGATTTTCCTCTTGTTGGAGATGTATTCTGCATGTTGAATGGTTTGAATCGATAGAGAACTTAAAGATCATCTCGTTCCAACTCCCCCTTCCAGGGACATCTTCCACTAGATCAGGTTGCTCGTGGCCTTGTCCAACTTGGTCTTGTACACTTCCAGGGAAGAAACATCCACTGCTTGCCTGGGCAACCTGCTCCACTGTCTCACTACTCTCACTGCAAAGAATTTCTTTCTAATATCCAGGCTAAATCTCCCCTCTTTCAACTTCAATTCATTCCCTCTTGTCCTATCATTACATGCCCTAGTAAAAAAATCTCTCCCAAGCTTTCTTGTAGGCCCCTTCAGGGGGGCTGTACAGTTTCCCTGAAGCCTTCTTTTCTCCAGGCTGAACAGCCCCAACTCTCATAGTCTTGCCCCATAGGAGAAGTGCTCCAGCCCTCTGAAGTGTTAGTGGTGCCTTTCCCTACCTTTCCATGCTATTATTGATAAATAAACAGATATTTCCACCCCTTTCCCCCTTTCCTTTTTTTTTTTTTTCTCTAAATGCACTTTTCTGATTTCACTTTTCACTGCCTGTATTCCATGTTTGTCCTATATCTTTTCCCTTTTGAGTATTATTTCTATCTATTATGTTTAGCCTTTTGCTTCTGGCATTTTAGGAACTGGGCAGCCCTTGTACTAGCTTCCAGTTGCATGCCAAAGAGCAGTTTCTCCAGAGGTAATATATGGAAGCACAGCTGCCAAGTTTAGGAGTCCAGAGGCTTTGCTGCATCTCTGAGCGCTGGATACCTTCAAGGCAGAAGAAGTGGGTCTGAAGCAGAGAGTGAGGTGCAGGAGGGGGAATCATTGCCCACAAGGCAACAGGAGCAGCCTTTAAATGTGCTGTGGTCTTTACCGCTGCGAGCCACGAGCAGGTCGATATGAGACTTTTCATCCTGAGAAGGTTTTGCTCAGAGCTAGTTTTTTGAGAGATGCTGTATTTCAGACAGGCACCAATTCAGTAAAACTCTTGACCTTTGGTGCTCACAGGGTCAGACTTGATGACCATTGAGGCTCTTCCTTTCCTTAACATTTATAAAACAGCATCTCCCGATGGAAAATCCTGGTTTGGGAAGCATATAAAACTCTTTTCTATGCAAGGAAGGTTCTTCTTTCCCCTTGGACTATGCAGCGGTGCAACTCTGTGTGAAACTCCACAAGTGAATTGTGCTGGAATGCCAAGCCAGACTTTAAAAGAGAGAATGAAATCGAAGTTTTTTGACAGCCAGCAAGATTACATTGAGTGGGATGGCACTTGGGGCATGTGGTAAAGGAGCAGATGACTAGCCAAGAGGTTGGTAAGTATGTCAGCACCAGCATACTGGAATACGGAGTTCAGTTTTAGACCTGAAACTACAAGAAGGAGATTGAAATGCTGGACTGGGTCCAGAGAAGGGCAATGAAGCTGATGAAGGGTCTAGGAATCAAGTCTCCTGAGGTACAGCTGAAGGACCTGGGGTAATTCAGTCTGGATAAAAAGGCTGAGTGGAGACCTTCTCATTCTCTTCGTCTCCCTGAAAGGAGGCTGGAGGCAGGTGGGGGTCAGTCTCTTTTCCCAAGTAACAAATGACAGGGCAAGAGGAAATCAAGTCGCTTCAGGGGAGGTTTAGGTTGGACATGAGGAACAATTTCTTCCCCAAAAGGGCTGTCAAGCCCTGGAACAGGCTGCTCAGGGCAGTGGTGGAGTTGCCATCCCTGCAGGGATTGAAAAGCTGTGTTGATGTGTGGTTATGATTAACATAGTTTGGTGGTGCCCTGGCAGTGTTGAGTGACCTTAGAGCTGTTTTCCAACCAAAATGATTCTATGAGTCTATGAACATTCCCTCAATATTTGCCCAGTTTAAATGCTCCAGACCAACCAGCCAACAAATGCTTGAGCTGAAGCAGTGTCACAGAGCTGTGCTGTGACAACCAGAGGAGATTTCCTGGCATTCCTCTTTTTTGTTTGGTTGGCCACTTATTTCTTTCCCCAGAAGCAAAACTGGCCCTCAGACAAATGAGATGCAAGGTCCATTGCAAAGACAGGAACATTAAAAGGAGCAAAAGGAAATCCAAACTGTTTGTAGAAATTAGGATTGCTTTTGCTTTTTCTTTTATCATGGGAAGGCAGAGATGTCCTTGCTGCAAGTGATTCTTGGTTTAGGGATAAACAGTGCAAAAATTTCCAGAAATAAGGATTGTGGACAGAAATATTTATTTTATTTAGTTATTATTCTACTATTATTACTGGAAGTAATAATAATAGTAAATGCTACATCCCTGGAAGGTGGAGAAAGGCTTCCAAAGTTCACTGACTTACCGACCCTGACAGTGATTCTCCTGACAGTGGCACAGCAGGTCCACAGTGGCAAAGCCTAATTGACAAAGATCAAAATCTAATTTGGATAACACCAGGAGCCAGGGGGGTCATGCTCCAAAGAGTGCTTGAGCCACAACCATCCGTGTTTGTTATTTCACGGGGAAAATGCAAAAAAGATCATTTCAGGTCCCCAAATGAGGAAGATGCCAATAATATTGGAAAGCAGAGGCAGGAAGGAGGTTTTTACTCCTGAGGGTGCAATTACTGTGGCTGTGAAATGATAAAAAAATATTAAGTAGATGGTAATGTTGGAACAAAAGGTGGTCCTGCACTGGGCATGAATAGGAGAGGAAGATCCTTTGGGCACCCAGATGAAAAATAATAAACCACAGCTATTAGCAGAGCTTTTCATGCCAGCATCTATCCCGTGTGTCACTGGGATGAGTATTTCCTTACCTGAAATATAGGTCACTTTTCCTCGTAAGACTCAGGCATCTCCTTATTATCTATTAATTCCTTGAAAAGAACTATCCTGATCTAATCTGTGGCTTGGAATTGAAAATAAATATGCTAAGGGTCGTTGCAGCATGATTTTCCTCTAGTTTCTAGTGTAAGAGGCCATGGGCAGGGTGTTTCACCAGCTGTGTCCTGGAGCTAGTCTAACTTTGATAAATCCAGTTAGGGTTTAAAAAATGATCTGAGGGCTGGAACACCTCTGCTGTGAGGACAGGCTGAGAGAGTTGGGATTGTTCAACCTGGAGAAGTGAGGGCTCCAGGGAGACCTTCTGGTGGCTTCTTGGGACTTAAAGGGGCCAGTTGGAAAGCTGGGGACAGACTTTTGAGCAGTGTCTGCTGTGACAGGACCAGGGATGGTGGTTTGAACTCAAAGAGGGAGATTTAGACTAGATAGAAGGAAGAAATGTTTGACATTGAGGGTGGTGAGACCCTGGCCCACGTTGCCCAGAGAGGTGGTAGGTAATCCACCCCTGGAACCATTCCAGGTCAGATTGTTTAGGGCTCTGAGCAACGTGCTCTAGTTGCAAATGTCCTTGTTGACTGCTGTGGGGCTGGACTAGATGACCTTTAAAGGTCTCTTCTGACCAAAACCAGTCTGTGATTCTATGACTGAAGAAAACAAATGCTGATATTCACAGAGAATTCCTGAAGTATTTTATGTGTTTTTCAAGGGCTTTCCTCTCTAAAAAAACCTCTCTAAATAAGATAACAGAAAATCCTATAGGATTCCTTTTTGTATGCAGTGTCATTTGCTGACAATAAAATGAAATTTTAAGTAAATCTTGCAGCCTTCTTTGCCCTTTTTAAGAGGAGAATGTTGTGTTTGACTTGTCCACTTACTTTGTTGCAGCTTCTGTGGGATTTTACTTGCTCTTCACTTCTGTCTATGGGTTGGATTTCACTTCCCCCTTTATAATTTTAAATTCACAATAGAAGACAAATAATTTCAAGACCTTCCTCAGTGCTGAGATTGAATTCATGTGTGGTTGTAACTCAGTGAAGACACCGAGCAGCTTTTGGCCTTGTGGGCTGTGGAATGTGTAGTGGTTGTAAAAGGTGTGATAAGAATGTTTTACTGAAGAGATTGTCATGAAAGAAGGAAAACTCTGTCATAAGGGATAACAAGAAGGAGGATACTTGGAGGAAAATTGAGGCTGATCTGTGAGGTAACCTGGGTGGTGATCCAGTTGTTTTCCATTTTGAGCTTATGAAATAATTTAGTCACAGAATCACAGATTCATGGAACAGTTTGGGTTGGAAAGGATCTTTAAAGGTTATTTAGTCCAATGCCCCTGCAGTTAGCAGGGACATCTGCAACTAGAGCACATTACTCAGAGCTTCAAGCAACCTGACCTGGAATAGTTCCAGGGATGGGGCTTCTACCACCTCTGTGGGAAACCTGGGCCAGTGTCTCACCACCCTCAGCTTGCAAAATGTCTTCCTTCTACTTAGTCTGAATGAAGTTCATTGATTCGGCTTTTCAATCACAGAAATGAGGTCAAAGCAAAAAAAAGCAAAACCCTTGATCTATTTGTGCTCCTGAGCAACTTAGGTCCTTCAGAGAACAATCTCATTCTTGTACCTTGTAGGAAAAAAAGCAACCTAATAATATAAATTAAAGCAACGAGGTTCATGTAGCAGCTTTGGCAGCAAGAAACTATTTAGAAGATGACTAAGAGGACAGTAATGAAATGATTGCTGCTGCTGGCTGGCACTCTCCGGTTTGGTAATACTTCAGTTTTCCAGTGATTTGGCAAACCTCTTGTAAATGATCCAACAATGTTCAGCAGAGCCTTTGGAGAATGAGCAATCTGTACAGCACATGAATTTGGCATGTTTAGTAGCCCAGATCTAGCTCAACACAGAGGTAGCATAAAGACTTCTTATACTCACTGTTCCCGGTCAGAGGTTAGAGTCCTTGATAGGCAGCATTGAAAAGATGGTGAAGAGAGATGCTGTGCACCAGCGAGCCAAGGGACAGTGTTTTGCTGTGATGACCAATGCTGAAAAATGAAATAAAAGCAGAGGTTTACCTTGAGGTTTTTGAGATCTGGGGATACTTAGCCAGCAAAATATGAGCCAAAGGTTGCCCAGGTGGTCAAGGTCAACAACATCTTGGATTGAGCCAGCAATGGTGTAGCCAGTAGGAGTAGGGAAGTGATTGTTTCCCTGTACTGGGCACTGGTGAGGCCCCACCTTATAAACNGACCTTCAGGCTCTCCATCTCCCTGAAATGAGGTTGAAGCAAGGTGGGGTTCAGTCTTTTCTCCCATGAAACACATGACCAGGCAAGAGGAAATTACCCCAAGTTTGCCCAAGAGAGGTTTAGGTTGGACATTGGAAACATTTTCTTCCTCCAAAAGGTAGTCAAACCCTGGACCAGGCTGCCCAGAGAAATGGTGGATTGCCCATGCTTGGAGGGCTAAAAAGCTGTGTAGATACGGTGCTGAAGGACATGGTTTAGAGGCAACCTGACAGTGCAAGGTTAATGGTTGGACTCAATGATTTTAAGGGTCTCTTTCAGCCAAAACAACTCTGTCATTCAATAATTATTTTTCACCCTGTTTTTCCATGAACTGGAGGGTGATGGTCTGGGCAAAACAGGCTAGTGAGAGACAGAAGGTGGATTCTCAGTGTGACTCACTGTTCATCATGCTTGTCAAGGTACTGGTGAGACTTAAAGATTCTTTTCATGACAGAAAAATGAATGATTTTTATATTCTCAGAGGTGAAATCAAACCAATCCCATTAATTTCAATTAAAATGTTACCTGTCTCAAGCTATCTCTTTTTTCACCCTCAAAGACTGTTTAGGGATGGGAAAAATGAAATATTAATGCATTCTATAAATAATATGTGTGAGGCCCATGGGGACACAGAACCCCCACATCATTAGTTAAATTGATCTTCCTCTTAGATTTTGCAGGAAAGTGGGGGGCTGTGTGGCTTAGCTTTCAGGAAGAGTGGTCAAACCTGAGTCTGAAGTGCAGCAGATCAGTTGAAGTTTCTCTTGTTCCTTATTTGTGGTTATTTCACACGTTGTCTCACATCAGAACTTTCAAGGGAGGCTCTGGCAACCTTTACTCATGCAATGAATTCGGCTATGGTGTTCTCATGTGTAAGGGGTTGTAAAGTTGTGCCCTTTGATAGGAAATAAGCATTGAAGCAGAGTTTGTTTCTGGTTTTTGTTGAATTCTCATTGATATTCTTGGCCAGCAGTATGCTTATGCCCAAGAAGGCAAATGATCTCCTGGGGTGCATTAAGAAGAGTGTGGCCAACAGGTGGAGGGAAGTTTCTCCCTCTCTACTCTGTCCTAGTGAGGCCACAGATGGAGTACTAGGTCCAGTTTTTGGCTTCCCAGTTCAAGAGAGACAAGGGGCTGCTGGAGAGAGCCCAGTGAAGAGCTGCGAAGATGCTGAGGGGAGCACCTTTTTGAAGAGGAAAGACTGAGAGACCTGAGGCTGTTTAGCCTGGAGAAGAGCAACCAGAAGAGAGGGGTCTTCTCAGTGCTGATTAATATCTGAGGGGTGTGGGGCCAGACTCTTGTCAGTGGTGTTGAGTGACAGGACAAGGGGCAGTAGGTAAAAGCTAGAATCTGGAAGGTTCCACTTGAAGATAAGGAGAAGCTTCTTTGGTGTGAGGGTGCTGGAGCCCCAGAGCAGGCTGCCCAGAGAAGTTATGGAGTCTCCTTCTGTGGAGAGTTTCCAAACCCGCACACACATTGTGATGCTGGGCAACCTGTGGGTGACCCTCTTTTAGCAGGGGGGCTGGACTGGATGATCTCCAAAGGTCCATTCTAACCCCACCATGTTGGGATTCTGTGATTTTAAACACATGTGACCATCATATAGTGAGAGTAGCTTCTAACAAAGCAGGATCTTCACTGGCTTTTGCAGATATGCTGGACTACCTCAGCCTGCTGCTTCTCCCTCTTGAAAGTAAAGCACAGTGTGATTCCTTCCTCTTTCTCCAAATGCAGTAGAGGAGCTGCTAAATCTAGCAATCTTTTTTTTCTTTTTCTTCCCCCCTCCCCTTTTTTGTAATAACAAAAAGTCACTGCATGAGCAACCAGCAATGTTTATTAATAGAGATCTCCAATTTTGGAGTCTCTGGTAAATTGAGAACATACTGAGAAAGAATCTTATCGCTCAAATCGTAGGAAATCCATTTCCAAGTTGCCTGTTTTTCATCAAATTAAAATTAGTTTCATGGGAATATGAGGAGGTTTTTATAATTAGATAATGGAAATTTGCCGAGGTTATCTTCCACTTATTTGGATGTAACATAAATAACAAGAATGTCACATCATGCCAGTATTTGCTCATCTAACTCAGCACAAATCCTGGGTCAAGTTAAAAAAAAAAAAAGAAAAAAAAATATAAAATTGAAAACATTTTAGTGCTTGTTGCTTAGAGACCAGTTTTAACCACTGGAAGGATCTCAAATCCATGATTGCACAGTGAAAAATCTGCAGAGAGTTGCAAGCCTCTCTCCAAGACTTTGCTCAGGTAGAACATTCCCAAGACTGAGAGTGACTAGGAAATAACCCTGTAATATCCCACATAACTGCCATAGGAAGGCTCCCCTCCTCCAAAAGCATTAGAAGCTGGAGCTTGTATAGTGGAATCTGGCAGAACCCCACCAGTCCATTCAGCTTTTTGAATACATGATGAAAATTTTGCATCAGCGTCGTGGTGTGAGCTAGACCACAACCAGTTCTGGTCAGTGCTGTGACTTCCCAGCTCAGTTTCTGCTCAGTGAGGCACTTTCTGGAGTTCAGGACAGAGTAGCACAGCCAGGGACTGCTTCTAGCAGTGATAGGGAGAGTTCCTGCCAAAGGCTGGGCTGCAGAAAAGCTCTGCCTGAGACTTGCTCCTGGGCACACCGAGGGCAATGACACAGCTTGTGCCTCACCTTGAGGTGCAGCTGTGGGGAGGAACGGCCAGGACAGGTGATTCTCAACTGCCCAGCAAGGGATTCCATCCCATAGATGGCATCTTTGGGAGAAAGCAGGGTGAAGACTCTTCTTCATTGACTGGTGTCCCAGGAACACTCCGTCCCTTCTACCTTCCATCCCCATCCATGTGTTCCATAATCTAGCTCCGGAAGTCTATTCCTATCTGCTGCTGAGTTCAGTCTGTGACGCTTCCAGAGCCTGCCCTCAGCAGCAGTGGTGTCAGTGGTGAAATCATTGTCATCAGGGGTTGGGTTCCATATTGGTTTGTGTCTCTCTGTCTCTATTTCATTGGCTTGTTTGTATTTCTATTCCAATTGGATGCTTCTTTCCCATCCATCAGCCTTTCTCCCTTCTCCCCTTTCCCTTTTACAGAATCCTGGTAGGGATTGGAAATGATCTCTGGAAATGACCTAGTCCAAGCCCCTGCCAGAGCACGGTCACCCAGAGCAGGTTGCACAGAAGGGCATCCAGGCACGTTTGGAATTACTTCAGAGATAGAGACTCCACCACCTCTCTGGGAAGCCTGTTGCAGTGCACTACCACTCTCAGAGGAGTTTATCCTCATGTTTAGATGAAATTTCTATGTTCCGCCTTTGAAGAGTAGTTCACAGTGTCTGTCACTTTTCTTGTGGCCAGCCCAAATTTAACCATTGACACTAAAATTAAATAAAACCAGGAAAAGACCATGTCTTTTCCTGTCTTCATAATTTTCAGAAGAGCTTGAAATAAATGTCTTTAGCAGGATGTGAAGCACTATTCAACATCCATCTACTCGTGCTGGTAAGTCTGAAGATCTTTCTCACACAGGTCTTGCATACAAAGAGGAGTTTTGTGGGGTTTTTAAGCCCTATATAGGCTCTCAGGCTTTTATATATTAAACAAATATTATTTATAATAATAAATATTAATTTAGATATTGAATTTGTCTTCCTTTAATAAATGCAGCTCCTGCAAACAGAGCATCTCTTGGCTCATACTCTGCACATGGAAACAGCAAGCTAGCACATAGAGAATGTAAAGCCAGATCAATAAGCATTGCTACACTGTTAAAAGCAGCTCAGGTATAGTCTTCTCATTTTCCCTCTCATGAATCTCCAAAATTAATATGTTTCATATGTTTCTGCCTCTTTCCCTCAAGTTCTATTTATTTTAATTTTTTTTCCTTGCCCCAAATTCCTATGCCTACCCCTGGACACAGGATTGGTGAGAGTAGGTTAAAATTAGTGCCTACAGGCAAAGAATTTCCCGACCTGTGCTTGAGTGATGCTCCTCATGGTCCCCAGCCAGGAAGCCCAGCACTGCTTGGCTTGAGATGGAGCAGGAAGGGGACCTGGTGGCAATTGCTGAATTGTGCCTGATGTCTAATTATGTCCTAGTCCTTGGCAACAGCTTGAAGATAACCTACCTCTTGCCGATCAGCCTGGAAAACTACTGCTTTGTGCTTTGCTTCTTGATGCCTTTAGAGGCTTCCACAGCGCTGAGCTCCCTCAGCACATCTTTGCTGCCAGGTACACAGTAGACTTGTGATTGTTTTGGAGAAAAACCCTTTTTGGGCCATGGCAATGTGGATATGTTCCACTTGTACACCTCTTTTGTGGCTTCCCAATTTTTCTCTGGGAAGGTAAGAGAAGAAGGAGGTGGGGGATGGTTTGCAGCAACTGCAGCAAGTTGCATTTCTGGTCTTATAAAATACAGCTGTCACCTCTCATCAAATACAATTACCTGCTCCCTAATTAGGACAAGTTTGGCTGAGATGATATGAGTCACTGGGAGGGTCTATTCTATCATTTACCCCAGAATAGCTCTGTAGTTTCAAAAATGTTTTCCCTGCAGAGTAAACCTTGAATTCATGATGAAGGTTATATCTTGAAGAAGTCTTGAAGGAGCTGTGGCACAGGGTGGAGGCTGCTGGCTGCTGACTGGGGCAGCTTTTCAGAGTTTGGTCATCAGAGGACACGTCAAATCACCACATAAAAAAGGAATACACAGAAAACAAAAGATGCTGTAAGAAGAAAAAAAATCATTATCCAAAAATAAAGAAACATGGGATGAAAGTTCAGTGTGGGCTTCCAAATATATATATGTTAAAAAATATTTTTTTTTTCACCCCAGGTACATATTGTGTGGAATTTTATTACAGAAACTAGAATTCTGAGGGGCAGAATTGTTATTGCTTTTACAAACAATCTTTCTTACAGTTCAGGCAATGGAACAGGCTGCCCAGGGCAGTGATGAAGTTCATCATTCCTGAAGGTGTTCAAAAAAGGGTAGACACAGCACTTCAGGACATGGTTTAGTGGGCATGGTGCTGTAGGGTTGTTAGCTGGACTTGGTCTTGGAGATCTTTTCCAATGTTAATGATTTCATTATTCTATGATTCTATGGTTCTTCTTACTGTTTGTACATTATTTTAGGAACACATGTAATCCCTCTAGTATTCCAGGCTAACATAGTCTAGACAGAAACAAGAAATACTTTACTCTGAGAGTGAGAGACACTGACCCAGGCTGCCCAGAGAGGTGGGAGATGCCCCATCCCCAAAACCATTTGAGGTCAGATTGTTTGGGGCTCTGAACAACTTCCTCTAGTTGCAGATGTCCCTGCTGACTACAGGAGGGGTTGGACTGTTAAAGGTCTCTTTCAACTCAAACCAGTCTATGATTGTGTGCTATGTTGTGTACTGCTGTTACTGTGCACAGTTCTGGAGCCCCCAGCACAGGAAGGACATGGAAGTGTTTGAGCCAGTTCAGAGGAGGCCACTAAGATGCTCAGAGGGCTGCAGCAGCTCTGCTATGAGAACAGGCTGAGAGAGTTGGGACTCTGCAGCCTGGAGAAGAGAAGGCTTCTAGGAGACCTTAGATTAGCCTTCCAGTATCTGAAGGGGGCCTACAGGAAGGCTGGGGAGGGACTATTAACAAGGTCTTGCAATGACAGGACAAGGGGCAATGGGTTTAAACTGGCAGAAGGGAGATTTAGACTGGATGTTAGGAGGAAGTTCTTTGCAGTGAGGGTGGTGAGACACTGGAACAGGTTGCCCAGGGAGGTTGTGGCTGCTCCCTCCCTGGAGGTGTTCAAGGCCAGGTTGGACAAGACCTTGAGTAACCTGTACTAGTGGGAGGTGTCCCTGCCTATGGCAGGGGGTTGGAACTAGATGATCTTTGAGGTCCCTTCCAACCTTACCATTCTATGATTCTATGACGTGTTACTATTCTAAAAAAACCCCAATGAAGCAAAGAAAGAAAAATAAAGATTTTGAACTCATAAAAAGTTTAACATTGGGAAAATGTTGAGGATTTAGAGGAAATTTTCCTAGATTTTTTTCACCATTATTTTTAAGGTTTTTTTGCATAGGTTGTAGGCCTGATGTAAGGGTGCAATTCACAGTACCCTAAGTATCTAAGGGTATCTACATCAAACAGATCCTAGATTTGCTGTGAGAATCTCTGTTGCTTACTAGACCTTCTACCATGCTATTTCTACTTGTGGTTTAGATACATTTTGTGGCTCTAGTGATCTAACACATTCTGCTGGTGTTTCCTTTTGAAACAAGTATTTTGGATGCTACTTCCCTCCAATGCTGATGCTCATGTTGGTACTAAGTTTTGTGCCCATCACTCCACTAATTTCTATCTTGAGGCAAAGATTCTTGATTCTAAAAATCAGAAGATCCTGAAGTTTCTTTGCCAAGATTGGTGTTGTGCTTGTCTGTGAGCAGAGGGGTAAGACCCAGTTGCTATCCTGATTCACCAGGGATGGCTGGAAGTGTGAATGGGCATGTGCCTTAATCAAGGCTAATTAGAGACAACAAGTCGTTAATTAGAGTTAACAAGTCCTTAACTAGGAGTCACATGTATTTAATTAGAGGTAAAAAGGTCCTTATGTAGGGCTCAGAGGTCCTTCATTAGAGGTAGCAAGTCCTTAACTAGGGGTAACAAGTCCTTTATCAGAGAAAAGCATACCCAAGTATGGAGATGGTGGAACCCAAATGCAGCTGTCACCAGGGAGACTTCTACATGCCAAGAGGTAAAGGCATAGTTGCTTTTATTCTTACTCCTTCCTCACAACAAAGCATGGCAGTTAGTTGAAAAGAGTTGTTTTTCCCCAAAATTAAATTTTTATTAATGATTTTAAAATAAAAATGACAATATGAAGGTCGACCTTTTGCTTCCATGTGGATCAAAGAAGACTGCTGGATTTGTGTGTTGGATCTCTAGTCTGCTTGTTGTAAGTTTTTATTTACTTTTATCATCTTGGAGCTATTTTAAGCACTCTACAGCATATCAAGTGGGAAAAAAATGGTTAGAATTTTGATGTCTCCTCCCTTTTCCTATGTCTGCAGCAAAGAATTGACTTTGTATTGTTTTGTATATAATTTTAAGCTATTTTGGTTAGTTTTCTACTGATTTTCAAAGCTGTTTTTCTATATGTTTAGGAAGAAAGGCTGAAACTGATTTCTGGTGGTGAGGAGAAAGAATTCATGAAGGAAGGTGCTAAAGGGCAACCAGCGTGGTTTGTGTACACTACTATGGAGAGATATCTTTCCAGAACCCACTTGGTTGTTTTGATTTGTCTCAAAGCTGCAAAAACTGAAATCAGTTCCAATCCTGTTTGTGAAGTTTAAGCTTAACTTGCCCAAGTGTAATGACAGTTATGGAAAGTTTATGATGGCTCTTGTGTCAGTCTGATGAACAGATGAAAGACTGGAGTGATTTTTTTTTGCCTTGCATGGTTGGCAAAGAGGGAAACCAAGTCACAAATTACACAACAACTAAAGGAGTGCTGTGTGTTATTTAGTAGATCATTACTGTATCACTCTCTGCAGAACAAATTATATCATTCCAGAGATATAGAGAGACAGCTTTAGGAATGGATACTCATAAAGAAGAGGAAATAGTGCGTAGCATGTGTATAAAAAAAAAAAAGAATTTAACATGTCACATCTGAGCTATTTCGGTTTCTGATGTGTCATTCACTGCTGAATAGAAGAGTGAAAGGCACTGAGAAGGAGGCACTGTTTGAATAGATCTAATCATTGATAAATAATTGTGTTTTAATTAAAATGTGTCATGTCACTCTGAGGTTCTTCTATTACATGAGCATGAAAATGCATGAATGCGTAATGCAGTAATAATTAAAATTACAGTTTCCCAAGACTTAAATTTAAATGCTGAGCAATTAACTGCCTGATAAATCTCACTTTTCTCTGTGTGTGGGCTTTTTCTCCCTTTCTGGGAGTATTAAATACTCCTAATTGCTGATTGCATATTCCTTGACTGTTTATAGTTTTCTGTTGTGTCTATCAGATGTAACTTGTTCCAAGCATTACTTGATCTTTGCATGCAAGTCAAAGATGTGATGTTCTCATTAACTGGGGAGGACATGAAGTCCTAAAGTCTCTAAAGAACTCCTAAAGAAGACCAGGGTGGATGAGGACCTCAGTATCTTGGTTGGAGATAGGTTGCAGATGTCAGTTCTGGGAGTAGCGGCGATGTGTAATTCAGGTTATCCTTGAGTTGTTGGCTGCAACACTTCTGCATTTTAGGCAAAGTTTAATAATGGAATTTCTCTTATTTTTAGTGAATTTAGAAATGAAACGTGTCTAATTTTCATAACATAATTTGTCTCCTTTAGAAGATGAATGGTTTGGTTAGGATTGCTTCTTAGAAGAGCAGATGCAGGGGATTGATCAGAGTTCTCCATTTCTCACCTGTGTCCCAAGACTGTTGACAAAGGATGCAAACAATATCAGTTCTCAAACAGTTTTTTATGACCTAGGCTCTTATCTAAACAGGACTGGAACTCCTAGCTTGATTCACACAACTACCAGCAGGTAACTGACTTTTGGTTACCTGTAGTATAGGTTGTATAAAAAATTCTGACCTACCAGGGCCATGCTCATCTCTGCTCTCAAGCCTGTGCCCATCACTATGAGGATATAAGGGTTATCTTTGTTTTAAATGGAGATACTCTCTCTAGGGATAAATCCAAAGAAGGGCAGTGAAGCTGGTGAAGGGTCAAGAGTACAAGTCTTTTATGAGTAGCAGATAAGGGAACAGGGGTCTTTTAATCTGAAGAAAAGGAGACTGAAGGGAGACCTTCTAAATCTACAACTCTCTGAAAAGGAGAAAGGTAGGGCTCAGTCTTTTCTCCTAACAAGAGATGAGAATAAACAACCTCGAGTTGTACCAGGGGAATTTTAGGTTGGACATGAGGAACAATTTGTTCCTCCCAAAGGCTGGCAAGTCCTGGGACACACTGCCCAGGACAGTGTTGAACTCCTCAGTCCCTGGAGGTTTTGAAAGGCCATATAGATGTAGTGCTGAGGGACATGGTTTAGCGGTGACCTGGCAGTGCTGGGTTAACAGTTGGAATTTGATGATCTTAAAGGTCTCTTCAGCCAAAAATGACTGTATGACTCTAGATTGGAGAGAGTATTTTTTTTGTTTATATTGAAACTGCTGTTTTAAGCTACTCTCTGGCTGAAAAATTAACAAATGAATTGTGGGATAATGTGATGTTGGCCGGTGGCATGGGCTTGCTGTGCCCAATTTTTGTGGGTTTATATGACAGCTCTGTTCAGTGTGGCTTCCTGGAGACACACAGGTCCATTCCATGTGCTCTCATGGGTTCAGATCACGCCTTTCAAGTTTCTCTCATAAATACCTTGCTCTTTGCCTAACAATAGGGAGACCAACTCAAATGCATCAGGAAGATGTAGAAGCTGAAAGAACCAGAAATGCTTTTCCATTTGCGTTTGGAATCGAGTCATCAGACTGGCTCAGAGTAAATTAAATTGAAAATAAAGGCACTTCCTAAAAACGTTTTCTGTGTTTGCTGCGGAGGAGCAAGGACAGAGGGTTGGAAAGGATTCAAGGTAAATCACAAGGCAACTTGGCCCCAACACCAGATGCGTAAACATGGGAAGATCATACAGGACCCCACAAATGCATTGAGACAACTGTGGTTCTGGAGACAACAAATTCATGACAGAAATCTAAGCAAGATCTCAATTTTGCAGGGAAGAATGGGATCATGAGAGCAGCCATTTCCTTAAACATTTATTAAACCCTTTCCCTACAGATGTTACATTTCCCATGTT
Source organism: Ramphastos sulfuratus (assembly GCA_013399055.1). Lineage (NCBI taxonomy): Eukaryota > Metazoa > Chordata > Aves > Piciformes > Ramphastidae > Ramphastos > Ramphastos sulfuratus. The sequence goes on along the minus strand of WBNM01017154.1, from coordinate 27,431 downwards.
TTTTCCTCTGCACTTCACAACACATTGCAGTGCTCACGGCATGAACTTTACCAGGACTGATTATTTTTTTTTTTTTAGTGGATGACTGGAGGTGAGCCAGAAGGCAATGACTTCCCAGCATCTCCCCTGACATCCCCCCCCTACCGATGAGCACCCACACCAGGGATGAGCTGGCAGAGCTCGCTCCGAGCGTTGCTGTCACCAGGGTCTTGCAAATTCATATCATCTTTGGAATTTTTGAGTTGATAAAGACAGAGATGGGGGAGGGGGGCAGGGGGTGTTGTGGAAATGGGAAAGACACTTTTATTCTGTCACTGGAATCATCAGCTTACTGTTGTGTACTACTGAATTTGCCTGAAGAAATAATTTATGCAATACATTTTTATTCCCCTCCCCACCCCCCTGATTATAGGTTATTCCAGATTAGCTGTGTTTTGCCATTCTAACTCAGTGGTCAATATCTGGGCTGTGCCTTTGCTTACTTAATCTCACACTTCTCATTCCCAAGTTGGGTAATTCAATCCTCATAGTTCGGGCCAGATAATTCTTGGAAGCACAGTCCCTCCAGATGGTATTTGAAAGTCAGCCACTGGAGATGGGATTTCAGCTTCTTGTTCATGCTGCTTTCTGCATGTAGAGAATCATAAGATGGTTTGGATTGGATCCTATCAAGGATTGGATATGTATTGCTCCTTGTTCCGTGCTGTGCAGGTGGTTTTGGTGGGAGGGAATAGAATTCCTTGGAGCATTGGGGCCACACTTGCTGCAATTGCTGGGAGCATTGTCCTCAAGTTGCACCAGAGGAGGCTTAAGTTGGACATTAGAAGAAACTTCTTCATTGAATGTATTCTCAAAGTCTAGAACAGGTTGCCCAGGGAGGTAGTTGAATCCCCATCCCTGGAGGTATTTGAAAAGGCAGAGATGTGGTGCTGAGAGGACACGGTTTAGCACCAAGTTTGGGCGAGTTAGAGAATGGTTGGACCTGATGATCTTAAGAACCAAAACAATTTGATGATTAAATCTGTCTGAAAAATGATATTTCCTGGAGGCACATATAGCATGGGCATGCATAGGAGTTTCTTGCTTCTCTGGGAAGGCCACAATTGAAAACCTGGTGTTATTGCATTATTTTGAGCCTTGTATTAAAGATTTAAAATCCTTTAGGAGGCTTTTAGCACCGGTTTTGGTTGTTTGGGGTTTTTTTTTTTGTTGTTTTTTTTTGGTTGTGGGGTTTTTTTTTTTTTAATGGCTCTGTTTTACCTTGTGTGCTGGTCTCTACCTCTGAGGAATTTTGATCAGCTGAGCTGTAGATACCATTCCCCCAAATACATGGCAAAAAAATCAGGTGAAGCAGTCATGAGACACACCAAACATGGATTTTTCTCAGGAAATGTCAGCATCCAGGTTGATGTGTGTTACAGCAGCTAATCCATCCAAGGGTTTGCTCACCTCTTCTTCCTAAGAAGAATCAAGACAAGCAGTCAGCAGGAGGAGTTATGGGGCAATGACAAGCATCTCCTCTTTCCCCAAATGCTTTGGCAGAGCCAGCAAGTTCCTGGTTCAAAGCAAAATGAGAGGGGGGAAAAAAAAGGGAAAGAAGATGTTTCTCTATCTTTTCTTTCTTTCTTTTTTTCTTTCTTCTCTCTTTTTTCCCTTCTTCTTTCTCTCTTTTTCCCCCCAGTATGTTATAAAATAGGAACAGAAGATTTTGAACTTAGAGCAATAATTTTACCCTCTTACTAAACAGATTTCTCTAGCTGCCGTTGCTACCTCTCAGTTAGCTGTGCTGAGCTATGGGTATGGTGAAAAATCTCATCCTCATGGAAGAAGGAAAGGAGAGGCAAGCTAACCAAAACAGATAGCAGAGGTAGGTTGAAGCAAACCAGCTTGACTTGCCCACAAGATGATGTCAGCTACCATTGTGGTTTTTAAAGACCCAACAGAACAAAGCTCTCAAACGAATTGGAGAGAAAGCAGAATTATATTTGGAAAGAGAGATACAGAAAGAAATTGCAAAGCAGAAAATCCATAGCCACCCCCTCAAATTGTCCCCCAATCCAAAACTAAATCTACAATCCCCAGTGCTCCACTCCTCCCCTCCAGTGCTCTGTCATTCTGTTCCTTACGTGTTCATCCCCATAAAGCAGCTCCTGCCTGACACAGGGCTGGAGGGGGAGGAAAGGAGCATGAGCTGGCCTCACCCTCAGTTTATAAAGAGATAGCAGAATTATGGGGTTGAATAACAATCTTCTAGTCCCTAGAGGATTTTTAACCCTATAGTTGCCAACCTGGGACAGCTACATACTGATTACATTATGCTCACTTGGTTTGTACTTGGCAGAAAATAGTTCTTTATGAACTCTTGTTTTCCTTTTTTATGAACATGTTTTCCTTTTTCACTTTTTTTCTTCTTATTTTCTGCCTTTGATTTTTTTTTTTTTGGTCATCCCTTAGCAATACATAGAATTTGTGTGAAGTTAACACTATAGTACCAGCTGAAGCACTGTCTTGGTTAGTGTCGTTTGTCAGTAAATGCCACCATTGTGGGGTTTGGAAGGGACCTCTGGAGATCATCTGGTTCAACCCCCCCTGCTAAAGGACAGTCACTCACAGCAGCTTAGCAGCTTGCTTAGAATTGCAATGTCTGTGTGGGTTTGGAGCCTCTTCAGAGGAGACTTCACAACCTATCTGAGCATCCTTCTCCAGGGCTCCAGCACCCTCGCACCAAAGCAGTCTCTCCTTCTGTTCATGTGGAACCTGGCTCCATCCTCTTGACCCCCACACTTCAGCTATTGATCAGCATTGAGAAGACTCCCATTCAGGCTGCTCTTCTCCAGGATAAACAGCCCCAGGTCTCTCATGCTTCCCTCCTCGCAGAGCTGCTCCAGTCCCCTCAGCATCTCTGTAGCTCTTCAGTGGGCTCCTTCCAGCAGTTCCATGTCTCTCTTGAACTGGGGAGCCCACAACTGGACTGTTCCTATGCTGACCTAGTATTCAGAAAATATTTATTTTCAAATTACTTTATAAATCACAGCTTTTTTTTTTTTTTTTTTTTTTCCCCAAATATGGAATATTTGGATGAGGTGGAGTTGTGAGATCTTGAAAGGATTGAAATGGATGCAATAAACCAGGAGGAGAACCAGAGGTTTATTAAACATACATAGACTTTTTGGGCAGTGCCTCCAGAGCTGTACTTAGAGGGAATGGGAACATCTAATGTATTGTAGCTCTTGGTGGTAAATATTTGGGGTGGGTTGTTTGTTTGTTTATTTTTTTGTTCAGTTTTTTTTCTTCTGTGTCTTTGTCTCTTGTCCTAAACCGTAACAACAATTTCATCAATATATAGCTTCTAGGATAGAATCATAGAGTTATTTTCCTTGGAGAAGACCTTTAAGATAAAGGATGTCCCCAAATTACTGCATAATGACTTATTTCCAGCAGACACTTTTCCTTCCATATGCATTGGTCTCAAAAACAGTGTTTGTTTTTCTACTGGGATGCAGGTGAGGATGAGTTGCTCCAGGTGTCCATGTACCATAGGAGTTCAATCTCTGGGTGAAAAAAGGTAACAACTGGGAGACATAGGGCTGAAAAAGCATCTTTTCTAGCTTAATAGAAGAAGTGTTGGTGTTACATTGAAGCAGGATTTTCCCTGTTGAATGCAGATGGTGGGTCGAACTATGATGCTATAAAAATGAGTCATTTGGGCTCCTCATTTATTTCTCTCCTTGAAGAGAAACTTCAAGTAGAGAAGATGACTTCCCAAGGGGCTGATACCACCACAAGCAGGTGAAGAATTGAAGTGCATCTTCTCTTTCCAATTTCTTCACCAAGCACAAAGATTTTGTATTAAAAATAAACACTGGAATTAGATTAGAAAATGCTAATTGATGGCACATAAAAACCCCCTCCAAAACAAAACAAAAAAAAACAAACAAAAAAATCCAAACAAACAAAAAAAGGGAAAGTGGAGCATGAAAGAAAAAAGCATCTTGATTGCTTGCAAGGGGAGAGATGTCTCAAGGGCTTTGATGTTCTTAAATAGGAATATTATTGCATGTTATTTCCATAGTTTGCAACAGGAAACTTGCTTCAGAGTTGGAGGTTGTCTGATGTCCATGCCAATGTGATATAGTAAAAGATTTTATTGTGGAAGGGTGGTTAGCTCCTGCAGTCTGCCTCTCTTACTCCATGGTTCCCTTCAAGCCCAGGTGATGAAATGGGTTGCACATAGGGCTGGAAATGTGGTTTGGAAATACCTTTTTTATTTTTTGTCAATGAGTTGACAATGGAGAACGTCCAAACAGTGAAGGGTCTAGAGTAAGACTGGTGAAGGGTCTGGAGAATAAGTCTTATGAGGAGTGGCTGAGGAAACTGGGACTGTGTAGTCTGGAAAAGAGGTGGATGAAGGGAGACCTCATTGCTCTCTACAGCTTCTTGAAAGGAGGTTGAAGTGAAGTGGAAGCTGGTTTCTTCTCACTAGTATAAGGTGATAGAACAAGAGGAAATAGCCTGAAATTGTGCCGGGGAGGTTTTGGTTGGATGTTGACTGTCCAGGGAGGTGGTGGGATCACCATCCCTGGAGGTGTTCAAGAGATGTGTGGACATGGCACTCGGGGACATAGTTTAATGATCATGGTGGTGTTAGACTGACGATTGGACTTCATGATCTTAGAGGTCTTTTCCAACTGAAACGAATCTAAGATTCTATGATTTTTCTGTTGGTTTTGGGCCATTCCACCTCCCCTTCCTCCCTGGAGATTTACTGTATTAAATTTTCTGTTTTGTCTAAAGGCTTTGAACAAAGGGAGATTTATAGAAGATTTGTATGAGGCAAGGGCTCATATTTGGTCTATATTTCAGAGAGGTAAAATAAAATGCTGAACCTAGTACAGATAAACCGCTGTGGGAGTTTTCCTGGGTACCAGTGGCATATTTCTTCTCTGATCTTCCAGGAGGTTAAGGGTGAAACTGGGGCTATATGAAGAACAATTTGTTTGCTCTTAACAGAGCCAAAGGCAGGTGAAACTGGTGAGCACAGCTTTGGGGGCTTTCAGTCATTTATTTTTGAACCTGATCAGAAGACTGTCCTGGTGTAGCCCTTACTCAAGTCTCCTTCTTTGTTGGCATGATGCTCTGGTACTTCCCATACTTGCCTCTGTCTTTAGATCAGTAAGACTTCCTAAAAATGATGATTGCAATGATCTTTTGAGATGGTCTATGTATTATGAACATAAACCCTTTTGGGGCTGCACACTCTTTACTTACATAAAAAGTGTGGGTTAAATTAATTTCTGTGGACAAACTTGCCTTGAAAAGACTTGTCCTTGACAGCAATTAATTTGTGTTGTCATTCTGTCTTAGAAATCTTTTGGGTTTGTTTTGTTTGTTGTTTTTTTTTTTTTCACTCATGCTTCTCATGTAGCACTGAACAACAGCCTTAACTTATATTCACTATTTTTTCCACATGTGCAATGCAATGAACAGGAGTTTCATCAATACTTAGAGGTGCTGTCTTCCCAACATCACCATGGAGATCATGCAGAAATGCTTCCCTGGTTCCCCTCCCCCCCACTCCCCCCCCCAAAAAAAACAACCAAAAAAGGCAACTTGGTTTTGTTTACTGTCTTTGGATCATAAAGGGCTTCTTGCTGCTTTGTTCAGAAAGCAGTATGGGCTATTCAGCTCTTTAATAGAAGCAGAAGACCAGGCTTGATGTGAGCTGCTGGGGAAAAAAGGATCACTTTGCTTGGCTGAGGCTTTCCTCTTGCTGAGGTGGTCCTGAAGTTTCATAAAAAGGTTTGGGTTGGATGGGACATTGGAAGGTCATTTAGCCCAAACCCCTGCAGTTAGAACAAACATTTGCAATGAGAACAGGTTGCTCAGACCTGAAGTAGTCCTACCAACAGGGCAACTACTACCTCTCTGGTCAACCTGGGCCAGTGTCTCATCATCCTCAGTGTAAAAAAAAAAAAAATAAAAAAAAAAAATCTTCTTTCTATATAGTTTAAATGTCTCTCTCTTTTTTTTTTTGGTTTTTTTTTTTATTTTTTTTTTTTGTAATTTTAGAACCATCACCTCATGTCCTATCACAACATGCTGTGCAAAAATGTCTGTGCCCAGCTTTCTGATAGGTCTTCTTTATTGAAAGGTCACAAAAGGGTCTCCCCAGAGCCTTCTGTTCAGAACTCCTTGTCCTGTTTCCCAGGCAGGAACTGCATCACTCTCACAACCCTCCTTTCTTTTTCTTCATGAAGGGATAGGATATTATGTTGTGGCTAGAAAACGGTCAATAGAGTCAAGGTAGCGACAAGTATGTTCCAAAATATCTCTCTGCAAATGATTGTTACCTTCCCTCTGCTCATAACTGGCTGGTGATTTACAAGCTGAAACAGCAGGGAGGCTTCCTCAGATCATGAGATGGAGTTAGTGAAGCCATCACAACCATCTCCTTTCTTGGCCCATGTGAGAGTGGGACAACTGGGTAGGGCTGAAGGACTAAAGCTGCACAATCATAGAATCATAGAATGGTAAGGTTGGAAGGGACCTCAAGGATCATCTAGTTCCAACCCCCTGCCATAGGCAGGGACACCTCCCACTAGTACAGGGCAAAGGCTCTGTCCTTATGTGGATATTATATTGAGATGGCCACTAGCTGCTCTCTCAAACTTTACCAGGCAAAAATCTTAAAATATTGAGAAAGAGTTTAAAAAAAAAAAAAACCAACATAAAAATTAATTAGTGAATGTTAATTAACCGTAATAATATAATTTAAAATCACTGCCTGGAAATATAGTAGCTTTGGCCCTGTGCCATAGTATGATGTGTATGGCTGCTGTCGGTCATGTGGCCACACATCCATTTTGAGAGCTGACAGTGATGATCAGTTTTTAAACGTTTAATTGCTGCCATTGTTTGACTGGAGGAATTTTATAGCCTTGCTTAGCTAATATCTCACAACAGCTGCTCTCCATCAAAATGATTAAGATATTTAAGAAAAAAAAAAAAATTCCATAACTGTTTTTTTGTGGTTTTTTTTTCTTATTATATGTAACTCTTTACTGTTGAAAAGGCTTAAAAGAAGTTGAACTGTCAACACCACAGAAGCATCCATATCAGTAATCAAATATACTCTGTGTTCTGCCAAGTATCCTGGGCTGTCACATCTGCCATCACCACCTGTGATAATTTTCCTCCTTTTTCTGCACTAAATAATCAATTGTAGTATTCCTGTTTTGTTTTGATGTTGTTTTTTTTTTTTCCCCCACACACACTTATTTAATAAAACTGGTTGTAGTTAGAGCTATTTTTTTTAATTTTAAAAATTATTCTTTTTTTTTTTTTTTGTTGTTTTGAATGTCAGTGAGGAGGTGTGGGTGATTTTGCTTCCTGCAGGTTTTCTGAGCACAGCAATGGGTAGTGTGTAGTCCATCACCCAACAGCACGGAGCTGCTCTTCATCAAATATGTCATTAAAAATTGATAACCCTACCATGATCTGCAGATCATGTAGATGAGAATTTAAGGAATAATCAGATCGTAGAGTGATAGGATGGTTTTGGCTGGAAAAGACCTTCAAGATCAACAACAAAGCTGGTGAAGGACCTAGAGAATAATTCTTATGAGGAGCTGCTGAAGGAACTGGGGTTGTTTACTCTGGAGAAGAGGAGGGTGAAGGGAGATCTCATTGCTCTGTACCACTCTGAAAGGAGTGAGGTGGACATCAGTCTCTTCTCCCTAGTGTCAGGTGATAGAATGAGAGGAAATGGCCTGAAATTGTACCAGGAGAGGCTTAGGATGGATATTAGGAAAAAATTCTTTGCTGAAAGAGTGGTCAAGCACTGGAACAGGCTGCCCAGGGAGGTGGTGGAGTCACCATCCCTGGAGGTGTTCAAGAAACACGTGGACAGCACTCTGGGACATGGTTTAGTGGTCATGGTGGTGTTCGACAGTATTCCAGGTGTAGTTTCACTAGGGCAGAGTAGAGGAGAAGAATCTCCACAGACCTGCTGGACACATTTTTCTTGATGCAACCCAGGTTGGCATTGGCTCTCTTGGCCACAAGGACACATTGCTGGCCCACGGGGAACTTGGTGTCCACCAGAACTCCAAGGTCTTTCTCCATGGAGCTGCTTTCCAGCAGGGTAGCCCCCAACCTATACTGGCGCCTGTTGTTATTCCTCCCCATATGCAGGACCCTGCACTTATCCTTATTGAACTTCATGTGGTTAGCCTTTGTCCAACACTCCAGCCTGTCCAGGTCTTGTTGGATGTCTCTTAGGTTAATCTTAGCAGGGGAAAATGCACTTGAAAGAGCAAGGAATGTAACAAATTGTTTTTTGGTTTTTTTTGGTTTGTTCGTTTGTTTGTTTTTAAAAATTATTTTAAGAAATAAAATCTGAGGATGTTTGATACCATGTTCAGTTTGATGTGCCAACGGTCCCTGAATGAATTGGGCTGGTAACTATCATTACACGCTGCACAGGGAGGTGGTAGAGTCGTCATCCTTGGAGGTGTTAAAAAAGCATGTACACATGGCATGCTAGGACACGATTTAATGGTCACAGTGGTGTTGAGTTGATGGTTGGACTCAATGACCATAGAGGTCTTTCCCAGGTGAAACAACTCCATGACTCTGAGTACCACTTCGATGTGTCCATACTAATGATTTTAAAGACTTGATTTAGAGAAGCATCAGCAGGGGCTTATCTGGAACCCTTGCACTACCTCTATGCACCCTGTTACACCTCGTGCATTTGTGCCATCATTGACACAAGGAGCTGTTAAACCACCCTTATTTCCAGGGAGAAAAGTGAAAATGTCAGCAGCAGTGGCTTTTAAAGGCAGGAGCAGAGCAGAAAGGGCAGGGATGAGAATGGAGCAGACACTTAGACTCATGGGGTTTAGTGCAGCCTAGTCACAGACCCTGCTTACATGAATATTTTAAAAAGAGTCATCTCTTTTATATACCATTAGTTAAGAGGTAAGACTGGAAGGGTGCTCTGAGATAAAAGGCTGGTCTTCACCCAGCCTATTAGTGAGAGAAAGCTTTTCTTGTCAGTTTGTGGGGAATTTACCCTGGTGATCTTTGGAAACTTGATTTCTCAAGTCCACATCTTATTTTCACCCTTGTAGAGCAGTGCTGGTGTTCTTCAGCACCTAGTGAAACACTGATGGAATATTCCTTGAGCACTTTTAAGAGCTGCTTTATCCCTGTGTGGCTGAAACTTACTGTTGACCTGGATGAGATACCAATCTTTCATTAGGCATATGAACTAGTTGTAGCTAAGCTGAACTTAAATCAGGATTGTTGTTGTTATTATTATGTGGTTTCTGCTTAGGATGGTGTGATGGTTTGGGAGTTCCCCACCCCACTTTGTAGAATCACCCAGACTCGACTCAGCTGGATGGAAGTTAAGGAAAGAAGCTATATTTACAGCTTAGCACAATATACAAGCAGATATATACACAATATACAGGAATATTTACAGAATCACCCTCAGCAAGTTTGCAGATGGCACCAAGCTGTGTGGCACAGTCGACTTGCTAAAGGGCAGGGATCCATCCAGAGGGACCTGCACAGGCTGGAGAGGTGGGCCCAGGCCAACCTCATGAAATTCAACAAGGCCAAGTGTAAGGTCCTGCACCTGGGTAGGCACAATCCCAAGCACAAATCCAGGCTGAGTGGTGAATGGCTGGAGAGCAGCCCTGAGGAAAAGGGCCTTGGGGTCTTGGTTGATGAAAAGCTCAACATGAGC
>WBNM01017154.1:0-17611 GCA_013399055.1 Ramphastos sulfuratus | reverse complement strand
GTTTGCCTTACATGCAAGGTGAATTTGGAGGATTGACCAGGGGGGTTAGAAGAAAAGTGGGTAGTGAGGTTACTCGCCAGAGTGGAGGAGGCCAGAAGCTAGACAGCCCGAGAGTGTCTGCAAGCCCGAGTGACTGTGTTACCTATATTTTGAGCTCTTATTCTTATCCATCTCAGCAAGCCTATGAGTGAAGTAGACATCACCATTGTTTCCCTTTCACAGCCTATAATATAATTTTCTCTATTAAAATATTCCAATTAGCCTCAAACCAGCACAGATGGGGACAGCGCTTAAGAACCTGCTGAAGAAATCATGCTTGCTCAGCTTCTCCTGATATTAGTTTGTTCTAAGTTTCAATGAAGTTGTGCAAGTTTTTGCTATAAAAGGCAATTTAAAATCTTTTATGAGGTTCTTGGTTCCAGTCGGATTCATCAAGGGGTCTGTGTATTTGAATTTTGGACATGATAACTGAAGTGATATAAATATGAGCACTGCAATAATTTTATTTTTTTTTTCTACATAGAAAACTATCCAGGAAATTATGTTCTTCAAGAGGGCAAACCTTAAAAAGTTCTAAAAACGTGCTTTGGTTGAGCTTTTTTGAAACATGACACATCCCCATAATATGTCCTGTTTATTTTTATAATATTATAAATAAAAAGCTGAGTGAGAAAATAACATCATTGCTGTACTTGGGAGCACAGCCTCTGCCAGCAAAGGTCTGTGCAAATAGCAGAGGTCAAAACTTCTTGGGATCTCTCCACCACAAAGAGATAGATTTTTGTGTGTACATTGCATGAAACATATATAGATATTTCTCCATGTACCGTAAATCATATTTCTAAGGTATTCCAAGCAGATGCCAAAAAAAAAATCAAGACAAAAAAAACCAAAAGAAAGCATTATTTATTAAATCCTTGGTTACTGCTTTTTAATACTGACATATAGCTATATGCACTTTAATATTGTAGCCTGGGAATTTCCTGATGATCACTTTTGGACCAAAACTCTACAGTATCTTGAACTGAGTTTTTCACAGCAGGCTGCCAGCTTTTTGATAAATCATCTCACTTAAGTAGAGATTTGGAGTTATCCAAAGGTCCTTTTGTCTAACCTTTGATAAAACTTTGGATTCAAAACAGCTTGCTTTTGTTTTAAAGCTTGCTTTTCTGTTTTAAAGATTTGTAGAAAAATGAAAACTAGTTGCTGATGTCCTTTCTGATGCAGGGAGGTTAGTCTAGATGACTTTTAAGATCACTTCCAACCCAAATCATTCTGTGATTCTACGAAACAGTCCTGGACAAAAAGATTTTTTTTTTTTTTTTCTTTTTGTAGACTTTTCCTCTGTTATTTTCTTAACTTCATAATGACAGCCTATTCCAGGGCTTGACAACCCTTTTGGGGAAGAAACTCTTCCTCATGTCCAACCTTAATCTCCCCTGGTGCAACTTGAGGCCATTTTCTCTCACCCTATCACTTGTTACTAAGGAGAAGAGACTGACTCCCACCTGGCTTCAAACTCCTTTCAAGCAGTTGTAGAGAGCAAGAAGGTCTCCCTTGACCCTCCTTTTCTCCAGGCTGAACAAGCCCAGGTCCCTCAGCCACTCCTCATGAGACTTCTTCTCTAGCCTCTTCACCAGTTTTGTTTCCCTTCTCTGGCACCTCAGTGCGCTCCATGGAGCGAGGTGCCCAAAATTGAACACAGTGGTTAGAAGAGGAAAACAAACCTGAGGACCAGCAGGAGCCATGTCTGCTTTCCCCTTCTCTTAGTTGGCATCACTGGAAACATTTAGCTTTTTGTTTTTGTTTTTGTTTTTTTTTTCCTCCATAATTTTGGGGATTATCCTGATCACTTGCCTAGTTTCTTGAACAACTCAGAAGGGAAAGTGCTGATGCTGCTAGAAGAGGCATTTGGTTGAAATTGGTTATGGTGGAAATTGTCAGATCTGAACTATTTTGAAAATTATTTCAGATAATCAAGGAGTTGGGTGTTTGAATACCAGGGAGCCAGAAGGACTTGGTTTTAGTTGTATTTTGTGTTGACTGCATTGATTGTTTTTTTTGTTTTTTTTTAAACTTATTTATATTATTTTAATTCTTTTATTCCATTGAGCTTTTACATCCAATAAGCTTGGTGGTCATTTCTTCTTGAAAGACTTTGTTTTGAAATTGTTTTATTTTATGCAAAGGGATTTGTAAGGGATTTTTCTTTTTGTTGCATGACCATGAGGTCTATTTTAGGTGGCAGAACTGGAAGTGAAATGCCTTGGGAAGGGAGGGTCAAAGCCCTATGAGGAGAGGCTGAGGGAGCTGGGATTGTTTAGCCTGGAGAAGAGGAGGCTCAGGGGAGATCTTATTGCTGTCTACAACTACCTGAAGGGTGGTTGTGGCCAGCAGGAGGTTGCTTTCTTCTCTCAGGCAACCAGCACCAGAACAAGAGGACACAGTCTCAAGCTGTGCCAGGGGAGGTTTAGGCTGGAGGTGAGGAGAAAGTTGTTCACTGAGAGAGTCATTCCCCACTGGAATGGGCTGCCCAGGGAGGTGGGGGAGTCACCGTCCCTGGAGGTGTTCAAGCCACGTTTGGACGTGGTACTTGGTGCCATGGTCTAGTGTCGAGGTCTGTGGTAATGGGGTGGACTTGATGATCTTTGAGGTCTCTTCCAACCTTGCTATACTGTGATACTGTGATAAAAGAAAGTGCATCCTTCCCTATTTCTCCTTTGTACTTCCTATTTTTTTTTATCCTATCTTGATGAAGATTAATTCTAATTTATGCATGTTCATGGTCAGCTGGTGACTGACTGGGTTTGCTCTGGGACTGTTGGCCAGGAATTAATCCCCCTATAAGTATAGTTAAAAATACTTAAAGGGCGAATGTCAGGAATATGTGACCAGTCATCTTTCAGTGATGCCCAATGACAGGACAAGAGTTAATAGGCACAGACTTGAACACAGGAACTTCCATGTAAACATGAAGAGGGATTTCTTTTCTTTGAGGGTGGCAGAGCACTGCAACAGGCTACCCAGAAAGGTGGTGGAATCTCTGTCTTTAGACTCATTCCAAACCTACCTGGCCTGTGCATCCTACTCTGGCACGGGGGCTGGACCAGAGGATCTCCAGAGGCCCCTTCCAACCCCTATCCTTCTGTGATCCCAACCCTCATGCACATGGAGCACCCCACATTTTCAGGACATAAAATGTGTGCTTCCTGAGTAGCTGAGCCCCAACGTTGAGCAGCCACCTCTGCTCTGCCCATGGAGAGAACAAGCTGCTGTTTATCCTACAGAGTTCTAGTGGTTTTGTTTTAATTTTCCTATTCCACTGGGAAAGGCAATACAATATGTGTATGACACGAGCCTCTTTGTATGTCTAGATTAGAGCAATATCTTACGAACAAGAGAGGATCGATGCTTTCATGAACAGGCTTCACGTCTTGCAGAGGTACAAAGGTGAGGCCAAACAGTTTTAGTATAAACAGCTCTCTGCTCTCTTGAGATCCCAGGCATGCCTGAAAAATAAGATATTTTCTACACATTCTGTGGAGAGAAGCGTTTTAAAACATTGCTTCACTCATAGCTTGGAAAATGCTTGGTGAGGCTGTGGAGGCAGAGGTCAAGGGTGTACCATGAGTGTGGTTCTGAGAACCCTCTCTTCAACCCTGCTTTTTATCCCCATCATTGTCCTTCTTTCCTCTTATCCTCCCCATTCTGTGCTGCACTGGTGAGGCCACATCAGCAGTATTGTGTCTAGTTTTGGCTTCCCCAGTTCAAGAGATACAGGGAACTATTGTAGAAAGTCCAGCAGAGACTGAAAAGGTTCTAGGGGACTGGAGCACCTGTGTGAGGATGAAAGACTGAGATACCTGAGGCTCTTAAGTCTGAAGAAAAGCAGCCTGAAGAAGAGGGGATCTTCTCAATGCTCAGCAAGAGCTAAAATATGGGGGACAAGAGGATGGGGCCAGACTCTTGTCAGTGATGCCCAGTGACAGGACAAGAGGCGATGGGCACAAAAAACTGAGGAGGTTGCACCTTGAACAGGAGGAAGAATTTCTTTGTTGTGAGAGTCCTGGAGCAGGCTGCCCACAAAAATTGTGGAGTTTCCTTCTCTGGAGAGATTCCAAACCTGCCTGGACATTGTGAATCCTGGACAGCCTGCTCTATGTGACCCTGCTTTAGCAGGAGGGTTCAATTGGGTGATCCTTAGAGTCCCTTCCAGCCCTCACCATGCTGGGATTCTATGAATTCTCTTCCTCGAGAGATTTATTTTTGATTATTTCATCTTCCTCACCTTCAGTTTAATCACACCATATGCACACTTGACCTTAAGTGTTAAGTTTTTATTAGAATATCTCTATTCCTCTTTATTGTTTTTACCCAGTTTAAACCTTCAGCTTTTTTCCAAGTCCTCCTTGGAATATGGAAACAATTAACTATCAATCCATTGCTGCCAGGTCACCACTAAACCATGTCCCTCAGCACCACATCTTTGAAATCCCTCTGTGGGTAAGGATCTCACCACTGCCCTGTGCAGCCTCTTCCAGTGCTTGAAAATACTTTTGGGGAAGAAACTTTTCCTAATGTCGAAGCTAAACCTGCTCTGGTGTGACTTGAGGGTGTTTTCTTTTGTCCTATCACTTGTAATTGGGAGGAAGAGACAGATCTCCACATCACTCCAACCTCTCTTAAGATGGTATTGTTAATAAATATATAGAGAAGAGGGAGAGGACCAGTGAGCTTGCACTGTTTGATTAAAGAATAGAGGTGCTGAAGCACACTGAAATCTTCTCTGAAAGGTATGTGGTCTTCTGTGTTTTCAATCTGTAGTCTACTAAGGGACTGTCATTTCTCCCAGCTCATGTTTGCAGAGGCTGGTGGAGAACATCCCATGCATGAGGAGAGCACCCGGGTGCATGTGGTCCTTGCTGCTAGTTATCTGGTATTACACAAATGATGTTAAAACATATGTCAATAGGCTTTTAAGTAAACAGATTCTGTTGTGATTAATTAATCATACATTTTTCTCAGCTTCAAATGAACTTTGGGATGAAAAGTATTCTTTTATTTATTATTATGTTTGTTGTCTGTTTGTTCTAATACATCTGCATACAGCTTAGTTTGAGCATGTTAATTATAATAAATAAAAAATAAGGAAAGCAGCAGGTGCTCTCTTATGCATTCTACAAAGAATCTTACTCTTTAAATTTCACCAGATTATTTTATTCCTGCTGCTTCACGCTGTGGGTTTCACAACATAAATATTTCTTTTATTCGCCTGAGATGTGCTTTGGTGGTTTATTTATTTTTTTTTTTCTGCTGGCAATTTGAAGGCTGTCATGGTTTGTGGAGAGGAAAACATGCTCTTAATGTCTCCTCCTTGGTCCATGACTGATTTTACTTGGACTCAGGAGTGAGTTTTAAATAAGTGGATTACCCCATAATATGCTGGATAAAGTACAAAGAGAAGAATGTGTTTTACCTCCCAATTTCCCTTGTAGGGATTATGTTTGGGAGTGATTATTTCAGTTAGACTGAGTTGTTTGTTTTTTTTTTGGAGGAAAATGGGTGAATGATGTGTTCTTACGTTTCACAGTTTTTGAGCATTTTAGACTCAGTCTTCTGAACACATAAAAATGTGAGTGCAAAGATGAGAGGCAGACTTTGTATTATAAACAATAATTATTCATTTGCTTCCGTGATTCACACTTTTTGGATTTGAGTCTGAAGGACTCATGCTTCTGAGCACTAGAAAATCTGAGACAAAGATGACAGAGTTTATTGTTATTATAAATAATATTTTTTTTTCTGTGATCCACAGTATTTTGTTCCAAGTCTGAAGGAGTCATGCTTCCGAGCACTTGAAAATCTGAGACAAACATGAAATGTTATTATTGTTGGTGTTAATATTACTATTCATTTGCTTCAGTGATTCACAGTGTTGGGGTTTGAGTCTGAAGGACTCATGCTTCTGAGCATCTGAAAATCTGAGTCAAAGATGAGAGTTTGTTGGGTTTTTTTTATTGTAGTAGCTATTATTAGTATATTTATATTCTCATCAGTAGTATTTACTGTGAGGGAAACTTTCTTGTGTTCTAAGAGCTGTGACAGAAGTGGCCACTGTAGCTGAGGGTCATAGTGAGATTGCAAGAAAGGTCTTTGTCTCTTCTCCATCACCTCCTGAGGAAGGTGAATCCCTGAATGACACCTGAGAGAGCAGCAAAAAAATCTATCTGAAGACATTAAATGGTTGTTTTTTTAAATAGTCCACAGGTCCCTTTTTGCATAGTGGGGAAGAGAAGTCTCCACATTTGAGGTACTTAAATGGGGGCTCACCCTGTGGCCAGACTTTCCCGTGGCTACTGGGCTGTGAGGTCATCTGCATAAAGTTTTCTTCCCCCCTGCTCTTTTATCCTTGTTTTTTTAGGGGGGTTGTGTTTTGGGTTTTGTTGGTTGGTTGGCTTTTCTTTTTTTCCCTAAGTTTAAAAACCTCTAAAGAAAATGCTCCAGCTTCAGTGTTTAAAAGGAAGGGTAGGCATCAACTTTAACTACATTCTGACTGAAATCTCTCCTTTTTATTATTATGCCTCATTTTAAAAAATTTTATTTTTATTGCAAGCAAGCTTGGATGCAAGTGACTGGCATGGCAAACTAAAAAGCAACTTGAAAGTTTCAGAGAATTATTTTTGTATGTTTCAAAAGCGGAGTGAGGATTAGAAACAGTTTAAAAGCTTTACCATTTCAACGTTATCCATCAGAGGCCCCTCAAAAAAGCCCAGATGAATACGGGAGTGGACAAGGTTCTGGTTCCTTTCAGAGAGCTGCCTCGACCTTCTGGGTTTTTCCTCAGGCATTGATGTTTGGTGCATATGAAAGGATTTCTCCAGGGGTTTTTCCAAGGGTTTTGCGAAAAGTAAAGCAGATTGGGTGAAGTAAGAATACAGACTTAAGTTCTTTCTGTATTTTTGGTGGTAAAGAACTGACTTCTGCATTATCTCACAAACACATAGGAAACATAAAAAGGAGAAATTATGCAGAAAAACATAAATTATGTAGATGCTGGAAAGCCTATGCAAAACATGATATGTGCACATAATAGTATATTTCCCTAGGGTCTAATTGCATCCTTTGGGTACCTTTTGAAGCATCTGAATATTCAGAAGAAAGCAAATTTATTGTAATTTACAAAATATCACAAAAAATAAGGTTGATAAAGTGATGTATGTTGTAATGGAAACTCACTCTTCAGTCGCTTGCTCAAAGTTGACCAAAGACTAAAACAGAATAAATTGGAATGGCTGTTAGGTGGGGGGTAGAACTACTTCCCCCACTTCCTTTCCTCTTGCAGCTCTGGTACTTTTCCAGATGCTTTTTTGGCAGCACCAACCCTTGTGAGAAGAACCGTGGGGCTTTGGTGGGTAATAACTGGCTCATCTGCCAGTTATTTTCTTTTCAGTAGATAAGATTTAGTCAGGGTAGAGAAGCCCTGTGACAGCCCCTTGGTGTGGCTCTAAGCGGACATGATGGGGGAGGTCCAGTGTCAGAAGGGCTCATCATGATCTCTGGTCTCCCACTGAAACTCTTCCCAAGCCCCACTGAGCAAATTGACAGCTCTTTCTTTGCATGAAGAGACAGGTAATCTGCAGATAATCAAAATGCCCCTGGACCAATTACAGCTGCCCTCAGTGATCTCTTCCCTATTGGGATGAATATGTAAGCTTTGGGGAAACTTGTGATCAGTCACCAAAATCTAAATATATTCATCTGTCTTTGAAACGGCTTCGCTGCTTTGAACTCCGGAGTCAGGAGGTAAAGTAAAACAATCAGAAATTCTTGCTGAGCCACATTTTAACATCTTCCCAGAGTCAGGAGGTTATCATAGCTCTTCTTCCCTAACTATTCCCTCATCAAAGCAGAGTCAAATGCCCTAACCACCTCTCGCTGGGCTCCCCTTCCAAGTCACAAGGATTATCATCAGTCTGCTGACATGGTCGCTGGGGAATAGAGACTTTTCCTTCTGCGGTGCCTTGATTGGATGGGGACTTGAGGAATTGCTTTCAGTGACTGGTGTCTATATATAGATGTTCATATTTCAAGTCAGACATAGTCACTTGCTTTGGAGAACAAACTCTTTTGAGGGATGGGCTATTGGTAGGTTTAAGATTTCTGTATTCTGGGCTGCATCAAAGAAAATGTGACCATCAGGCTGAGGTGATTCTCCTCCTTTGCTCTGATCTCGTGAGACCTCACCTGGAGTACTGTGTCCAGTTCTAGTGCCCCCAACACAAGAGAGACCTTACTGATGTAGCAGGTCCAGAGGATGTCATGAAGATAATGGGGTAGCTGGAGCACCTCTCCTATGGGAACAGACTGTGGGAGGTGGGGTTGTTCAACCTGGAGAAGATAAGGCTCCTGGGAAACTCTGTAATGGCCTTCCAGTACTTGAAGTGGGCTACATGAAAGCTGGGGAGGGATTTTTACAAGGGCTTGTAAATGTTGAGGGAGAATGGCTTTAAACTGGAAGAACGGTGATTTAGACTGGATATTAAGAAGAAATTCTTTACAGTGAGGGTGGCAAGACACTGGAACAGGTTACACAGGAAGTTGTGGATGCCCTGTCCCTGGAGGTGTTCAAGGCCAGGCTGGACAGGGTCTTGTGCAGCCTGGTCTAGTGGAAGGTATCCTAGTCTGTGGTGGAGGGGTTGGAACAAGATGATTTTTAAAGTACCTTTCAAAGATTCCAAAACATTCTGTGATCCTGTTTTGGTTTGTTTTTGGTTTTTTTTTCCCAGTAGAAGCTTGAAGGAGCATTTACTTTTACCATCAACATCCATGATAAGTTTTGAGCTGTCTTGAGCAGGGCACAGGAAAAAACACCAGATTCTGCAGAGATTTTACTTCTCAGTTCATAATCCATCTCACTCTGTTAGCACTACCTTTCTGGCAGCAAAAATTGGTCTGACCCAAACACAGGTACTGGTAGAACAGTTAAAAATTCAGTACATTGCCCTGCACAAAGGCAGTTTGATGGGAATTTGGCTGTTGACCTTAATGAGAAGAAATCTGAGGCCTCCATGACATTGACTAAACATCAGGACTCCAACCTTTGTCCCTGTTCAAAATCTGCATACTAAGAAAAATGGAACAAAATCCAAACAAACACAACAAAACAAAAAACAACAACAAAAACCCACACAACTGCCCCCAAAACAACAACAAAAAACAAGCAGAAGACTTTAGGTGATGGCATGGACAAAGAATCCCTGTAAGCAAGTTAGCGTTCAGGAAGATGCCATGTGAAATCAGCTAAGGTTTCAATACACTATCCAAGTTACATTTCATCATGAAGTAGTTTTCCTTCTCCTGTGATTACTCAGAGCATGGGAAGGGATATGTGTTTTATTCCTCTGGTGGACCATATAAGTATGTTGGCCCTGGGACACTTTATCAGCAGGCCCTGGGAGCTCTTGGATGCAGTCACTGAGATTTTCCATCTCTGTTTTTTTCTAGTCTTCCTGCAGAAATCAGTGACAAATGGGATGTTTTGGGGGAATACTCACACATGGGCGCATAGCCTTGTGCAGCCATGTCAGAGCCAGGCAAAACACACAGATGCATTCATAGTGTCCATGCTACTCCGTTACTTGCTTACCCTTGCTTCACTCTGTCAACCTCATATTCATAAACACATGTCCAATCTTCCCCACACTTGGAATTTAAATACTTAAATGTCCTGCAAAGAGCTGTTGTTGGTTAGTAATGTGTTGTCAGCTGTCCTGCCAGCCTTTTTATCTTCTGATTAGCTTTGAAATCATTGAAGCCGGTGAAGATTCGTTTGTTATCTTGGTTCTCGAAGGACTAGAAATCCAGTGATCACACAAATGTGCTCTGAGGCAAGGACCCATTTGTAAGATAGATGATGATTGCTTGTCGATACTGAGAAAAAAAGCTTTGTCAAATTTCAAGTTGTCTCCTTTTTTAATAAAAAATATTATTTTTATTTTCAAGGTCTGAGAAAATTGCAAGGCTGCTGGCAGTAGGCAAAGAAAGAAAAAAAATTAAAAAAACACCAAAACATCACAAAAAGAACAACCACCCCAAAACCCAAGGTGACTTAGATGTTTGTTTATTTGTCTGCTTTTGAGGTATGCAAGATTTTTTTTTTTTTTTTTTTTCCAGAACAAAAGCTGTCAAGGGAAAGAAAACACTTCTTTTATGATAAGCTCATGCAGGTTTACAGGACTTTTCTGCCTTTAATGAGCAGAGATGTAATCGACTTCATTGCCTGCTTGTTCTAATCATCTCCCTGAGATGGAGCACTCCATCCCAGGCACGGGAGCTAGAATAAGACCTAAAGGGATTTGTCTTGCTGTTGGGCATATTTTAGGAGATAGGAACCTTGCTTTGGAACAAATATTTAACTGCAACATACAGGAAAGCATGTCCACCTAAAGCCACCTACTACTGCTGTGTGTTGATGTAGAGATATTTTCTACAAAGCAAGTTAGGACTAAGTTATTACAGAATGGTAGAGGTTGGAAGAGACCTCAAGATGATGTAGCTCAACCCCCGTGCTAAAGCAGGATCACCCAGAACAGCTTGCCCTGGATAGCAATGTCCAGGTGGATTTGGACTCTCCCCAGAGAAGGAGATGCCACAACCTCTCTGGGCATCCTACTCCAGGACTCTGGCACCCTTACAACAGGACCTGCTAAAAATATTGTCCCTATCTTTCCTATAGGTCTTCTTTAAGTGCTGAAAGGCCACCAGAAGGTATTCCTGAAGCCTTCTCTTCTCAAGGCTGAACAACCTCATGTCTGTCAGAGTGGCCTCACAGTAGAGGGCTTCCAGCCTTTGCGTCATTGCTGTAGCGTTCTCTGGTCCTGCTCCAGTAGGTCCATTTCTCACCTGCTAGATGCAGGTGGGGTTTCACTAGAGCAGAGCAGATGGACAGAAACCCCTCCCTTGACCTGTTGGCTGCCCTGCTTTCGATGCAACCCAGGACACAGCTAGTTGTCTTCAGTCCTCTTAGAGCAGATGTTGCTTTGTTCTTTGTTAACCAACTGCCTTTATGCATCTAAAGGTGACAGACCTTGGATTGAAGTGTTCTAGTTCCTCCCTTACACTCTGCAAAGAAACTCTGAGCTAGGTGAGAAACCACACACTGAACAACCTCTCTCCTAAAAATCAGTGTTTTCCTGGAGGCTCCTGAGAAGTGGGAAACAAAAGAATGTAATCTCCTAAGCAAGCACATACCCTTACATTGAATCATGGTATGATTTTATTTGTCTCCATCACCCCTATTTCTTCTAAGCCTTCCCTCTCTGTGTTTTTCCATGCCATAAAAATAGGAGCCAAGCTCTTTATGACCGAGCAGGAGCCAAGTCTTTCCGCTTGTTTGCTCTGCAAAGACTTAACAGAATTTTGGCCACCGTGAAATGACTCAGACCTTCAAGGAAGGTGGCTGGAGCTTGGCTCTGTGTAGCTGGTGTTCTGCATTTTCCTTTGCAAAGCTTTCATTTGGAAATCTTTCTCCTCTAAGTGGTGGAACAGGATGAGGAACAAAGATTTGTGAGTTCTTTCTTTAAGAACTTAAAAATAAGTGATCTTAGTAAAGGTTGTTCAGCTAGGAAATGTGGACTTGGAGTGAAAACTAGAGAGTCATTTGAGCAGTGTGGTTTTTGTTTGTTTAAGAGGGAAAACACTCCTACTTCATTCAGCTACCAACTTTGGCCTTTTCTCCCTGGGAGGGAATAGATAAGCAAATGGGAAAACTGGGGGTGTGGGAAGGAGGGATGAGAAAGAAGAGGTATTGACTTTAAGCACAGCTCTGTCATATGAATGTCCATCTGTCCATCCATCTGTGAATATATTGTAATTATTAATAATATAAGTGATGTCATGGGTTCTTGGCAAGAGTACAGGGCTCCTGAGACAGCTCTGAAGCAAGTCAAAGGAAATAATTGTGGCTGTGCACATAGCTAGGGATCCATTTGGCTCACTAGGTGTCAGGTTTTCAGTGCCAAATCACTCTCTGTGGAAGGGCAGGAGGATGCTGGGTCTGCACGAGAGCTTCCAGGGAGGTCAGACAAACTTTCTCCTCAGAGGAGCACCATTAGCAGAACACTGAGTCAGAAACCGTGTAACTTAAAAAGCACATGGTCTCTCTGAACCCATTGCAACCCTGCCACCCGCCAAGGAACTTCAGTTTTATGGTTTCACACCTCTTCATTTTTGTGGATTTAACTGGTTCAGCAGCGTTGTTATGGATTAACCAGGAGTTAAAAAGTCATTTGTGCGATCCCATTTCTGCTAAAGGGATATAGGATGACATACTCCTCATGTCTCCAAGGGCTGGCTTAACAACCTGCCCTTGCAGTTCTGGTGAGAACATGTACCTTGTGAGAGATGGTAGTACCAGATTCCAGATAAATTGCATGGCAGCTCTTCCTTTTGCTTTAGACATCTAACAGTGTTAAGAAGTGAGTATTTGAGACAGAGCAGGACCCGCAATCCAGGAGATTTATGGCAGCCCTCCCAGAAAACAGGACTCTTGACTGACCTCCTCCATACTGGGAAGATGGAGTAATGTTGGGGTCTCATGCAGGAGCCACTTCATGTTCAGGGATCTTCTTCCCTATCACAAGTTGTGAAATAGCTGTGTGGCAGAAGCAGATCCTGGATCCTCTCTGAAGTCTGGATAATCACTGTCCTGGTGTCCTGCTTCATCTAGCTATGTTAGTGCCAGTTCACAGGCACAGGTACTGTAGTTGCATCTCCTAGAACCCCAAAGAATTTCAGAGGAGACACCTGAGGAAAATGTCGCTTCATTAAATTGATCGTTTTTGATCAACATCAAATGATCATGATATTGATAATTTATTGGATTTCATGCTCTGATCTGAGTCCAAACAAATCTTACCAAGCTGATTAAAGTATTCAACTACCATTGGAGGATTGGGACTGAATCTTCTTGCCATCTCCATCTCTTTGAATCTCCTTTGTGACATGGAAAATAACTATTTCCAATGTCTCTAAGCCATGGGTTCCAGAAAACTTCATACAAAAATCACATTGTCCTACAAGCAGGCCACATATGCTCCCTTAGTCTTGTGCTGTGCAATGTTTTTTCCAAGATTTCTCAATCCATGTTTACTACCTTTCAAGCCGTTGGACTTGAGCGGTAGTAGTTCTTACTTCTAACATGCATTTGGGCTCTGTAAATTTAATTTACCACGATTAAAGCCAAGTAGTTAATTTTAGAGTGGTCTGTTTTAGACAAATTTTATAGTCAAATACTTTGCCAGCTGTGGCCTCATTTGGCCAATGAAGGCTTCATCTCTCCCCATGAGCCGAATGTGGTGTGTGATGAGAGGCTCAGGTGGGTTCAGGGACCCCTTGGTGGGTATGTGTGTGTTTGGTTCCTAACTTTTAAGCTCTTCTTGATGTTTTCTAAGTGGAAGCAAAGAATGTGGAGAGGTTCATTGGGGTTTGATGAGCTTACTTAGCACTCAGACAGGTTCAGCTACAAGCTCTTCAGAAAACAGCCAGGCAAGTCTTTATCCCCAGGTATCGTATAAGCAATGCAGGATGTCTACAGTACAACATGACAGTGAAAAATCCAGCATTGAAAAGCGTGAGGTAAATGGAGGTGCTTAAGGTTGTGGAGTTGGAGTGCGCTTACTCATAGTGTTTTTGTAAGCAGAAAAAGCCTAACAAATAAAGAAGCATTTTGGAATAGAAAGGCTGAGTCCCTGAGAAAGGAAATGAGAGTGCTGAGTGTGATGAGGAGAGACATGAAAATAATTGAGCAATACTTGAGAGTTACCATCACAGAGAATATAGTCATTAAGCCCAGAAGAGTGGCCATTCTTGAAAGCAATACAAGATCAACAACAAAGGAGCTTAGGGAGGCTGCCAAGAATGACTTGCTGATGTTATGATCTTTGCAGACTTGCAGTTTCTTGAGGGAGTCTATCATTTGTGCCGCTAAAACTAACCCTCCATTTTTTTACCCCATTTATAAAACAAGAGCTGATGAAGCAAGATTAAAACCTGCCATGAGAACTTCAGTGGCTAAATGGTTTGATGAGAAAATAAGGGTTTTCTTATTTACAAGGTGTGAATTTGTGGATGGGGAAGGATGCAAAATGCAATCTTGTGCTTTCTGCATGGATGTGGAGAGACAGCCTGATTACAGAAGCTTAGAGAAGCCTTCCTGAATGGAGTCTAGGAGAAAGCTGTGGAGGGGCTTTTTACATGGACTTGTAGCTATAGGAATAGAGGGAATGGATTGAAGCTTAAGGTGGGTAGATATAGACTGGATATTAGAAATTATTTACAGTGAAGATTGTGCAATATTGAAACAGATTGCCCAGGGAGGTTGTGTGTGCCTCCTCCCTGGGGGTGTTCAGGGACAGGTTTGACAGGACTTTAGCAACCTGGAAGCTTTAGCAAGTGGAAGCTATTCCTGCCAATGACAGAGGAACTGGAACTAGATCGTCTCCGAGATCCTTTCCAACCCAGACCATTTGGATTCTCCCTATGAAGGGTCATGGTCACCTCTGTTCAGTATTGCTTTGTGAAGGGGCAGGAGTAGGGTTGGGAAAAAGGACAACAGCTGAATCTGCAGCTGAAACTTCTAACATTAAACCAGAGGGGTTCAAACTGAATGAAATTGAGGATGCCCTCTCCTTGAAGGTATTCAAGGCCACATTGGTAAGGGAACATGGTCTAGTGGAAGGTGCCCCTGTCCACAGCAGGGGCATTAGAAGGAACTACATGATATTTAAGGTCCCTTCCAACCTCAACCATTCTATGAATCTATGATTTTGTAGATGTCTTCCAAAACATCATAACAGGGAAGCTTCTCATCAGTGGTGCTTATTACAGGGGCTGAAAAATCCCTGCTGCATCAAGGCCTGTATGCACAAGATTAATGCAAAGCAAAAGACTGCTTTGTAGCCCCACTTCCCACACATCTGCTGACCACCCTCATCTGCCTTGGTTTCAGCAGGCTGCATGGCTCCATGTGTGGTGAGTGGCTGGCAATGATTAATCAGGTACTGCAGGAGATGCTGAACAGTTGTGGTCCTGTAGAACTTGGGGTTGCTGGTGTCTGTGGTGAAGACTGGAGGGAAGAAGACTTGATAAAAATAGCAAGAAAAAGAACCCCACCGAACTACTAAAATAAATAAATAAATTTTAAAAAAGGAAGAAAGAGAAAGGGTATTTGTGTGGAACTTGTAGAAAGCAAAAAAATCAGTAGCTTTGAGCTCTGTTTCCAGTATTATTCTTTGTGATTAGGCTAATGAGCCCTGACTCGTACAGGTAGAGTATGCTGTGATACCCACAGGGGTTGAGATCTTCATCAGACAATTAGGTCTCTCCCTCTGTGCAGGCATTTTATAATAAATAATCAGTAGTTGTAATACGGTTTTGAAGCTGGTCAGCACAGTCATTATCCTCCGCAGCTCCCAAGTTTAGCTAAATTCACTTCCTCAAGTGCTGTTTGCAGTGCTTTGCCTGGTAATGAATGTCAATGTTCTAGTAAGGTAAATGTTTAGATTTCCTGAATACGTTTAGATTTCCTGAATTCATTTAGATTTTAAAAATTTTTTCTCCACTTAAAAACCCAAATGACTTAATGTATCAAGACTACCCTTGTTGGGGTTCTACTGCCATCCTCTGCCATGTGATATGGAACACCTGGAGCATTTAGGAAGGGCGGATCCTGCCTCTCCAACCTGATCTCCTTCTATGATCAGGTGACCCGCCTGGTGGATGTGGGGAGGCCTGTGGATGTGGTCTACCTGGACTTCAGCAGGGCCTTTGACACTGTCCCCCACAGCATACTGCTGGCTAAGCTGTCAGCTCGTGGCTTGGATGGCAACACTCTGCTGGGTTAGGAACTGGCTGGAGGGCCGAGCCCAGAGAGTGGTGGTGAATGGTGCCACATCCAGCTGGAGGCTGCTCACTAGCGGTGTCCCCCAGGGATCAGTACTGGGCCCCATCCTCTTTAACATCTTCATTGATGATCTGGACGAGGGCATCGAGTCAGTCATCAGCAAATTTGCAGATGACACCAAGCTGGGGGTGGATGTTGGTCGGTTGGAGGGCAGAAGGGCTCTGCAGCAGGACCTCGAGCGCCTGGACAGATGGGCAGAGTCCAAGGGGATGGCTTTCAACAAATCCAAGTGCCGGGGGCTGCACTTTGGCCACAACAACCCCATGCAGAGCTACAGGCTGGGGTCGGAGTGGCTGGAGAGCAGCCAAACAGAAAGGGATCTGGGGGTGCTGATTGACACCCGCCTAAACATGAGCCAGCAGTGTGCCCAGGTGGCCAAGAAGGCCAATGGCATCCTGGCCTGCATCAGGAATAGTGTGGCCAGCAGGAGCAGGGAGGTCATTCTCCCCCTGTACTCTGCACTGGTTAGGCCACACCTTGAGTACTGTGTCCAGTTCTGGGCCCCTCAATTTAAGAAGGACATTGAGGTGCTTGAGCGTGTCCAGAGAAGGGCAACGAGGCTGGTGAGAGGCCTCGAGCACAAGCCCTATGAGGAGAGGCTGAGGGAGCTGGGATTGTTTAGCCTGGTGAAGAGGAGGCTCAGGGGAGACCTTATTGCTGTCTACAACTACCTGAAGGGTGGTTGTGGCCAGCAGGAGGTTGCTTTCTTCTCTCAGGCAACCAGCACCAGAACAAGAGGACACAGTCTCAAGCTGTGCCAGGGGAAGTTTAGGCTGGAGGTGAGGAGAAAGTTCTTCACTGAGAGAGTCATTCCCCACTGGAATGGGCTGCCCAGGGAGGTGGTGGAGTCACCGTCCCTGGAGGTGTTCAAGGCACGTTTGGATGTGGCACTTGGTGCCATGGTCTAGTCTCGAGGTCTGTGGTAATGGGTTGGACTTGATGATCTTTGAGGTTTCTTCCAACCTTGCTGATACTGTGATACTGTGATCTCAGTGAGACAGAAAGGCTGTTCAGCTTAGAGATGACTGGGAGGGGGTCTTCTCAATGCTGATCAACATCTAAAGATTGTGAAGGGGTCTGTGTGTGTGTGTGTGTGTGTGTGTGTGTGTGTGTGTGCACAAGAGGATGGGTCCAGACTCGTTTCAGTGGTGTCCAGTGACAGGATAAGAGGCAACAGGCACAAACTGGAGCCCTGGAGTAGGCTGCCCAGAAGGGTTGTGAAGTCTCCTTCTCTGGAGAGATTCCAAAGCTGCCTGCACACTGTGATCACAGAGTCATAGAATTATTGAATGGTCATACAGTCGGGCATTGCTGCAGTCAGCAGGGACATCCCCACTAGCCCAGATCACCCAGGGCCCTGTCAAGCCTCGCCTTGAATGTCTCCAGGGAAGGGGCCTCAACCACCTCCCTGGGCAACCTGTTCCAGTGCTCCACCATCCTCATAGTAATGAACTTGGTCCTAACATCCAATCTAAATCTGCTCTTCTCAAGCTTGAACCCATTGCTTCTTGTCCTGTCACTGCAGGCTTTTGTAAATAGCTTCTCTCCATCCTTCCTGTAGGCCCCCTTCAGGTACTGGAAGGTTGCTATTAGGTCCCTCTGGCGCCACCTCCTCTCCAGACTGAATTTCCCCAGCTCTCTCAGCCTGTC
>WBNM01017153.1:0-13072 GCA_013399055.1 Ramphastos sulfuratus | reverse complement strand
TGGAACTAGATGATCCTTGAGATCCCTTCCAACCTTCCCATTCTATGATTCTAAACTCTGTAACTTGCAAAGAAAAGTGGCAATCTGTGAAAAGCAGAGAAACCTCTATTTTGTTGCATCTGCATTGTGTGAGAGGGGGAAATTATCTGTGCACTGCACTGCTAAGGAAAATGGAATGTGTGTTCTAAAGCAGCTTTAGCCTGGTACACACACAAACAAAAATAATTCTGAAAGCAAGCAAACATGCAAATAAAAAATCCTTCCTGTGCTGGGGGCTCCAGAACTGCACACAGGACTGCAGGTGGGGTCTGAGGAGAGCAGAGCAAAGGGGCACAATCCCCTCCCTTGCCCTGCTGCCCACACTGCTCTTGCTGCAGCCCAGGACCATTTCTCCAGTCCTGGTAAATCTGTTGGCACAACAAACTTCCCAGGTTAATCAGAAGTGTGTAGATATTTTGTGGGCTCAGTTCTGCACATCTTCCAAGTAAGACAACTACAGAATAGGCAGAGCAGGCACTCCCTTGAAAAAAAAAAAAAAAAAAACCAGAATCCTTATCCAAACTGACATCACAATCGTGGAAATACTGTTTGTATTAGCAGACAATAAAGTTATCTGCTCACAGAGTGAAGCTGAATCTATCACATCCTTCTCTCAATTATACCCAGTCAATTTATCTCTTATTGCCCTACAGAAATCTCAAGCCTTCATAAAAGCAGTTCTACTCATTTCATTCATGCACATAAGTGAGTCGTGGAGCACAGAGATAAAGCAGTGCTCTAGAGAAAGCTGCAGAGCTGATTTTGTGGGTTCTGACTTGAAAAGCAACATCAGTGCTGGGTAGAGGGAGGAAAGGAGAGGAGGGGGGGAGTGGAGAAAAAGAAATCAAGAAAGGTGCAACCCAGTGAAGCAGTGAGAACTGTCAGTGACCTTTCCAGGGATGCTTTATCCTCACTAGTTTCCCACTCATGCACAACCATTCCTTGAAGGAAGGAGAGGAGGGTATAGAATCATAGAATGGTAAGGCTGGAAGGGACCTCAAGGATCATCTAGTTCCAACCCCCTGCCATAGGCAGGGACACCTCCCACTAGTACAGGTCACTCAAGGACTCATCCAACCTGGCCTTCAACACCTCCAGGGAGGTTGTAGAGAACAGAATCACCCAACATGATCAAAGACCACGTTGGGTGATTCTGTGCTCCACAACTTCCCTGGGCAACCTGTGCCAGTGTCTCACCACCCTCACTGCAAACAACTTCCTCCTAACATCCACTTTCAATCTCCCCTCTGACACTTCAAACCCATTGCCCCTTGTCCTGGCATTACAAGACCTTGTCAATAGTCCCTCCCCAGCCTTCCTGCAGCCCCCTTCAGATCCTGGAAGGCTACTCTAAGGTCTCCTGGAAGCCTTCTCTTCTCCAGGCTGCACAGCCCCAACTCTCTCAGCCTGTCCTCACAGCAGAGCTGCTGCAGCCCTCTCAGCATCTTGGTGGCCTTCTCTGGACAGGCTCCAACACTTCCATGTCCTTCCTGTGCTGGGGGCTCCAGAACTGCACACAGGACTGCAGGTGGGGTCTGAGGAGAGCAGAGGAAATGATGATCAAGTCCAATATTTTAAGGTTACTGGACATAAGCTAAGCAGATTGCTTTAAAAAGGAAGTTTTGAGCCACTGCATTAGGCATACAATAACAGAGTAATTAACAAATTGTCCTTTACTGGGGAGCTCTAAGAGTAAAAACCTGTGTGTGATGGATTGGTGTGACATGGCTGTGAGCATCACTATGGAGGTTAAGGTCGAAGGAGTAAAGTTCTTATTAAATGTTTGGTTCTTGTTTTTCAGATGAAAAGTGTGGTTAGCTAAGGGGGAAAAACCTGAAGGTGACAATGCACAACGGAGGTATCCTTCAAGCAAATGCTGACAGCTATGAGTAGCAGAGCCATGAAGAGATGGATAAATGGCTGCACTCATTGCAAGTGCCTTAATCCAGTCTCAAAGACAAACTTATCTAGGTTTTCTCTTTTAACATACTAGTCCAGGAGCACAATGGTATTTACTGTTGGTAGGGAGAGAGTTCTGATCTGGGGAAGACTTGAGACCAAAAAATAAAACTAGAGGAAAAAAAAAACCATTCAAAAGAAAGTCAGATTTAATTTGGAAATAGATCATTATACTTCATTATAAAAATGGATCTCTGATGTCTAGAAGAAAGGCTCAGCATAATCAACATCAGCAATTGGAGTCAAGAAATCCAATTAAAGACCTGTAGGAAAAAAAATTAAGTCTGTTGAATTCTCATTTCAATAAATATTAGAATTTGTGGCCATTTTCAATAAGGTGTTTATGGCTTCACAAAATGGAGTGCCACTTTCAGTGGAAATTCTGAGAGCTNGGTGTTCAAAGTCAGGTTGGATGAGCCCTTGAGTGACCTGTACTAGTGGGAGGTGTCCCTGCCTATGGCAGGGAGTTGGAACTGGATGATCCTTGAGGTCCCTTCCAACCTTCCCATTCTATGATTCTATGAACACTGCTTTCCCTCATGCAACTCAGTTAAAACCATTGCAAAATAATTTTGTTTTCCCCCAAGCTGCAGTTCTTGATGAATAAATGATAAAACAGAAGGCAAAGGAGCAGATATAGCTACAAACCAGGCTGAAAGATCTTTGCTCTTGATGAATTCTCAAATGAACTATTACAGAAAACAACCTGTCTGGACTTCACTTTTTATCTGCACAAAGAGATAAAAATTAAAATGTCTGTTTGCAGAACTTCAATTGCAGAAGGAATTTACAAGCATTTGTTTAATAACATCCCAAACAGCAGCTGAAAATACACATTTTATCAGAATTCTGAAGTACCATCTTGTTAAATTGTTCTTGCTCTGTGAATCTGTGAGTGAAAATTGTTTCCTGCACCCAATGCTGGCTGCTCCCTTTGCATTTCAGGCTGAGTGGGACTGATTTCCAAAGGGCATTCATCTTGCCCTGAAACACAGCAGAGTGTTGTAACAGAACAGGCCTGACTGACTTACACAGGAGGCTTTACAGGCTCCCAGGATGATTCAAAGTCATCCCTTGCCCAAGGAAGGCAGGGAAGAGAAGCAATTCCAGTTAATATTTCAATCAAAATCCTCTCTTTCCTTCCTCACAGCCTCCATTTGAGGGGGAGGGAAGTATATAGAGTCACTTGTGAACAGATAACCAAGGAAATTGCTTATGTGATCTTTGAGTCCTGCTTTTATCCAGGGTGCCTTTTTCAGTTCAGGCAAGCAGCACTTGTAACAGACTTTCTTAGACAATAAGGTGTCTGATGGGGTGGCAGCAGGTGGCTGGCAGCAGCACCAGGACTTAAACAGATCATAGAATTATAGAATCATAGAATCACAGAACCACAGAATTACAGAATCACAGAATTACAGAACCATGGAATCATAGAATCATAGAATTACAGAATCACAGAATCACAGAACCATGGAATCATAGAATCACAGAATTANAACCACAGAACCATGGAATCATAGAATCATAGAATCACAGAATTACAGAACCATGAGATCATAGAATCACAGAATTACAGAATCATAGAATCACAGAATTATAGAACCATGAGATCATAGAATCACAGAATGTCAGGGGCTGGAAGGGACCTCCAAAGCTCATCTGATCCAGCCCCCCCTGCCAGAGCAGGATCACCCAGAGCAGATCTCACCAGAAAGCATCCAGATGGTTCTTGAATATCTCCAGAGAGGGAGACTCCACAACCCCCCTGGGTAGCCTGTGCCAGTGCTGTGTCACCCTCACAGGGTAAAAAAGCATGCTTGGAGAAGACAGAGCAGGAAGCCAGCTGCTACAGGAATGCCAGAAGACCTGCCTCTAAGGATTCTGAAGTTGGCTGCTTGCTGAGGAAGAGCTGTTCCCACTCTGCCTTTAGCAGTGATCTCCAGAGCTTTTCCTCCACCTTCAACCGACCCCTCCTGAGCTGGGCTGTCCCATTTGTGATGCCAACCCTGATCCACAACAGCAGTGGCCAAGCCGTGGTTTACATCCTGCTAAGGATGCCTGCAAAGTCTGTCCACTCCTCTATGAACTGTCCATAACAGAAATCACTGGCCAAAGCACAGGACTAACTTGCAGGGCATGTGCCACCATATTTTATCATCAAACTTTCAGGGACTTATTTGCTTTTTTTACTTATCAGTGTTAATACTTAGTTTATTTATTTAGTCCTGTAAATACTTACACTCCTGTGAGAGCAAATTATTCTGTCACAGAGTAAAAAGACCTAAGGAAACAACCCTGGCCCAGCTGAGCTCATTTTCATTCTTCGGATTGTGTTTCAGTAGTAAATCAGTGACCAGAATATTCTGGGCCACGTTGACAAATGCACAAAGAGTATGCTAACAACCTCTCCAATAATGAACTCTTTGCCTCCCAGTCTTTGCAAATGCCCTTCATAATCTATCATCTTAGCTTGAGAGGAGCCAACAGCTAGAACCAAAGTCACAGCAAAGGCCCAGGGCAGACAATATGGGATGAGATTGCTTTAGATCGTGCAAGATCAGCCCAAACCATTTAATTGACATTCATCACCAGCATGGCAGCACTTCACTCACCACATGAACCTTAGCAAACAGTTCTGGCCTCTGGAAATCTTT
This sequence comes from Ramphastos sulfuratus, assembly GCA_013399055.1. Taxonomy (NCBI): domain Eukaryota; kingdom Metazoa; phylum Chordata; class Aves; order Piciformes; family Ramphastidae; genus Ramphastos; species Ramphastos sulfuratus. Next base: position 8,420 of record WBNM01017153.1, on the reverse strand, counting down.
AATGACCTTTTATGAAAGGTGTTTGAAGATTTATTCCTAGGCCAGCCAACGTGAAGAGTTCAGGACTATCAGCCAGGCTCTGCCACGTGTACCAGGCTGCTAAAATCTGAACAGGTGTNGAAGAAGGGGGGCAAAAAAGGGAGAAAAAGGGGAGGAAAAAGGGGAGAAGGGGGAAAAGTGGTAATGTGGCCTGTTTGCCAAGCAGATGAGAAGCATACCCATGTAAGATACACAAGCAGCATTTCCTGGGTGGCACTGTAATTACATGAGACAGACCTCACTTTCAGAGGGATTTGGTGCAGAGTTGCTTTGGATTCCAATTGCAATAGCTGAGTCTAAGCTGGAAGAAACAGCAAAATAAAAGCTTCTCCTGTGTCCCAAATGACTTCAGCTTCGTTGATTTTGGCAGGTTTTCAAGGATCAGGGAAAAAAATATTTGTTTGATCTTTCCCTTCTTTCCACTTAAGGTCAATGATTAAAACAGGATCAGCTCAGTGACTACACCTGCAGTTCACAGGCTGTTGGATAAACTCACTAAGCACCATTTTGACAGCTGTGGAAAGGGAAAAAACCAAGAACCAACTAAAAGACAGCAGAGCTTCTTAGAACAGCTGTCCAAAATGGGGAAGATTGTTGCTTTCTCAGGTAGTTACAAGCCTGGGCCATGAGGCAGAACAATTCTGTTCTAATCTCTCTGCCATAGACCTACTTGTTGTCAGCCAGCAGGTCATCCACACTAAAAGTTCCAGAGGCACATGTCACAGTCTGGACACACAAAGCCAACTCAGTTGCCAGTAAATAAAACCATCTGCAGAAGAGCTTAGGCTCAGTATGTTTCCCTGGTGGCAGGGATTCAGGGAGATAGGAAAAAAAGGAGTTCTTCTTGAAATAAGCAGCCAGCCTTGTCTAAAAAGTTGCATCTGACATGCCATTACCTGTGGGGTGATTTTCCAAGAGTCTAGACAGATACATCAGTCTTTGAAATGCACTGTGGGTTTTAATTCCTCACTGCATTACTGCTGCCAACAACAAAAAAAGGGCTAAAGCCTAAAGAAGATACACCCTTAGATAACATAAAGCTTGAAGAGAATATTCATCTGCTTCCAGCTGTACTTCACAGGCTCACAGGATGTCAGGGGTTGGAAGGGACCCAAAGAGATCGTCCAGTCCAACCCCCCTGCCACAGCAGGACCAGACAATCCAGCTCAGGGCACACAGAACACATCCACACAGGCCTGGAAAGGCTCCAGAGAAGGAGACTCCACAACCTCTCTGGGCAGCCTGTGCCAGGGCTCTGGGACCCTTCCAGGCAAGAAGTTGCCCCTTGTGCTGAGCTGGAACCTCCTGTGCTGCAGCTTCCATCCATTGCTCCTTGTCCTATCCCAGGCAGCAGTGAGCAGAGCCTGTCCCCCCCCATCCTGACCCCCAGCCCTCAGATAGTTATAAACATTGATTAAATCCCCTCTCAGTCTTCTCTTCTCCAGCCTAAGCAGCCCCAGGTCCCTCAGCCTCTCCTCACCAGGCAGTGTTCCAGTCCCCTCATCATCCTCCTAGCCCTCCCTTGGATTCCCTCGAGCACATCCCTGTCCCTCTTAAACTGTATTACTCTCTAGAAACACTTAAGGACACAGCACTGTGGACAGGGAACAAAAATTCCTATTATCAGCTTCACAGATTTAAGGATTGGACTGAATCCACTGAGCCTATGAAAAAAACAACCACCAAACAAAAAAAAAACCTTCCACCAACCCAAACAAAAAACCCCAACCAACAACTTCTCCTCTGCTCTTGTAATGGACTAATTCCATTTAGAAAACCTGCCTCGAAGAAAACTTCTGAGGAAAAAAAAACCAACAACTTCTCCAGGACAATAAAATGAGAAAATAATTCCTCTGATTGCAAAAGGCAGTTTAGTAAATAAAGAAAAATGGGGCAGATTATTTTTCCAAGAAATTGTCAGAGACACCAAACTATTGATCACGCTGCGATGAGTAAGCTCCCGAGAACCCGAGCTAAAAGAAGTTCTAATAGTCAAAAGAAAATCTGGGACTGCAGAAAGTCTTGTGGTATCAATAACTGTGAGGGAGCAACTTCAGCAGCTACTCACAGCAAAAATAAATCACCTGTCACTTGCTTGTGGCTACCCAGGGGAGGGCCACAAAGATGGTCAGAGTGGTGGAGTACCTCTGGTGTGAAGGCAGGCTGGAAGCCTTGGGGCTGTTCAGCCTGGAGGCAGTGCTAAGCTTCCCTCTTTTCTGAGATCCCTCCCTTCCTTACACCAGCAGCCTTCCAGGCTCACTAACCCAGCAAAGTGATGTAAGGCATTGGACTCTGTGCCACATGGCATCCCAGTCACCAAACTGGAAAAACAGGGACTGGATGTGTGGAGCACTGATGGGCAAGGAATTGGCTGGATGGTGGCACACAGAGTGGTGATCAAGGGCACAATGTCCACCTGGAGACCAGTGCCAAGTGGTGTCCCTCAGGGGTCAGTGCTGGCACCAGTGCTGTTTGACATCTTTGTCAGTGCCATGGACAGAGGAATCAGTGCAGCCTCAGCAAGTGTGCAGATGGCACCAAGCTGTGTGGCACAGTCGACTTGCTAGAGGGCAGGGATCCAGCCAGAGGGACCTGCACAGGCTGCAGAGCTGTGCCCAGGCCAACCTCATGACATTCAACAAGGCCAAGTGTAAGGTCCTGCACCTGGGTAGGCACAATGCCAAGCACAACTCCAGGCTGGGTGGGGAATGGCTGAGAGCAGCCCTGAGGAACAGGCCCTGGGGGTCTGGGGTGATGAAAAGCTCAAGATGAGGCTGCAGTGTGAGTGCAGCCCAGACAGCAACTGTGTGCTGGGCTGCAGCAAGAGCAGTGTGGGCAGCAGGGCAAGGGAGGGGATTGTGCCCCTTTGCTCTGCTCTCCTCAGACCCCAGCTGCAGTCCTGTGTGCAGTTCTGGAGCCCCCAGCACAGGAAGGACATGGAAGTGTTGGAGCCAGTCCAGAGGAGGCCACCAAGATGCTGAGAGGGCTGCAGCAGCTCTGCTGTGAGGACAGGCTGAGAGAGTTGGGGCTCTGCAGCCTGGAGAAGAGAAGGCTTCCAGGAGACCTTGGAGTGGCCTTCCAGGATCTGAAGGGGGCTCCAGGAAGGCTGGGGAGGGACTATTGACAAGGTCTTGCAATGCCAGGACAAGGGGCAATGGGTTTGAAGTGGCAGAGGGGAGATTGAAAGTGGATGTTAGGAGGAAGTTGTTTGCAGTGAGGGTGGTGAGACACTGGCACAGGTTGCCCAGGGAGGTTGTGGAGCACAGAATCACAGTCAAAGATCACGTTGGGTGATTCTGTGCTCCACAGCCTCCCTGGAAGTGTTCAAGGCCAGGTTGGATGGGGCCTTGAGTGACCTGTACTAGTGGGAGGTGTCCCTGCCTATGGCAGGGAGTTGGAACTAGATGATCTTTGAGGTCCCTTCCAACCTTCCCATTCTGTGATTCAATGATTGAATCTCAATTCATCATCTATATTCTCTACCTAGCATTCAAATGGTTTGAGACTGTGATGGTATCATTAGATGAGATGAACAGCTCTCTGCCATCTGCAATTTTCACTGAGGTAACAAGTGTGAATTTGGTGAATCTTCAAAGAACTACTTGGTCCCTGAGTATTTTCTGCTGTGCCCCTGCTGCTGTGCCAGCTATCAGGAAGGCAAACCCAAATATGCGACTGCAACTTTCTCTTCACATTGACCTCGCTGGTGTTACTCTGCATTTACTTCAAAAGAAAACACTGTGTGTGTGCTTCACAGGTAGGGCAGACTGAGAGTGGGCTTATCCCAAAAGGTTTATTGAGAGACTTGTGTGTAGCTGGGAGTTCAGGGAAGAACTTCTAAACAAAGCATGAATGAGCAGGCAGTTCCCTCGATTGATCTATGCCTACAGTTTACTGCTGGGCTCTTTCACTTAGCATTCACTTCACAAATGAGAGATGTAAAATGTTTAAATGAAATGAAACAGAAATAAAAAAAAAAGATATTGATTCCCTCCTTTCCCTCCATCCTTCTTACTAAAAGTTTTTGGCTCTGTTACATCAGTGGCCCTGCTACATATTGGCATTTAGGCTAATGAAGAGCCTACGATGTTTCCTAAACGTTCCACTACAAGGACCTTGTTAATAGCTTCCATTTATCCAGCAAAATAAAAGCTCCTGCAGTCTCCAACCCACTGTGCAATAAAGCAAGGACATAGAAGGGGCATGAAACCAGAGTCTCTCCTTAACTGTGCCATCCTTTATTCCAGTGCCACAAATAATCCGTTCAGGCAGGTGACACCTGGCAGTGCAGGTTAAATAAGCCTGACCAGGGGTCTGTATTTATTGCACTCCAGTGATGGGAATAAACAAAGAAACAAAACCTGAGTGTGGCCCTGTGGTTTGTGGCACAGTTATTACTGCTAATCCCACTGATTCATGTGGAGCTGCTATTAAACTTAACATTGAGCTTGGGCACTAATGTTGACAATTGCTTTCTTAACAATCTTCAGCAGGTCCAGTAATGTTACAGCTGCAGTGGCAAGGATGTAACTCACACATGGGTCATTGCCCAGCCTCTGCTCTAAGAGCTGTTAAACTGGAGAGTAAAGATTCTGCTCATGCTCTGAATGGGATACTTAGTCACCAAGAATAATAGTAATTATTTTATCTTTTTTTTTAACAATTAGTTTTTCTTAACGTNTGCTGGGGGCTCCAGAACTGCACACAGGACTGCAGGTGGGGTCTGAGGAGACCACAATTACATAGCAGCTGAGCAGTGCAGAATAACTTTGTGAGGCCCCATACTGGAAAAAAAAACAAAAGTATCTCAACCTAGTGAATAGCTCTGGTGATTTCTCATGGTCAGGACAAGTACTTGAGCATAGTTTAAAATAAAATAATACTTTTCTGTAACAGTTATGTATTTTACTTTGTACTGTGTTTTAAACTGGGAGGGAGTGAGATTTGTGTTTATCTAGGGACCACAGAGAAAACTAAAAAAGTATAAATGGATGTAAAGGAGTAAATGGGTGTAAAAAAAGTATAAAAAGGGTGCAAAGGAATTATTTTTCCCTAAGGAAAACAATATTCCTGTAAAACATCCCTTCTGTTCCTTTCCACTTGTGTGCCAGCACAGAGGTTCAGCAGAGCTGACTCCGTGGCACGAACACAGAACTAATGCCAAAATATTTATGTGGGCTATAACTCACAGATCCATTTCATCACCTAACCATAACCATTGTTTTTGGATCACTTTGACCACAAAGTCAACAACAGCACTGTGGAGCTTAAGAAAAAGAAATATTTTTACACATTCCTGCTTGGCTCAGCTTCATTTCTCAAAAAAAAAAAAAAACAGCAAAAAAACCCAAACAGATGAAAAATTCACACTGAGTGCCCTCACAAATCTCTGCCTACAGGACTGAAGTTTCCCCACACTTGTTAGGAATGTTTCATCAGGGACCAGTTTTAACATCCTAACAAAAAGAAGAAAGAGTTCCATGAGGAAGAAGTCATATTTTGAAGCAGCTAGGAAAACTGCTTCTTCATTTGGGACACACCAACTAAGCTAAAGCAAGTGTCTGTTTGTAAAGCAGAGTTAGCAGCCTGCTGCTTCTCTAGTTTTACTCTTGAGCTAGTTAAATACAGCTAAGCACTGCAGCCAGCCCTAACAGCTGGAAATATCTCCACAATTAATTTGGCTGTTATCATGTCACTCATTTACTTATTAGGGCCACAGCTCAGAGGGCTGCAGCAGCTCTGCTGTGAGGACAGGCTAAGAGAGTTGGGGCTCTGCAGCCTGGAGAAGAGAAGGCTTCCAGGAGACCTTGGAGTAGCCTTCCAGGATCTGAAAGGGGCTACAGGAGGGCTGGGGAGGGACTATTGACAAGGTCTTGTAATGACAGGATGAGGAGGAATGGGTTTAAAGTGGCAGAGGGGAGATTGAAAGTGGATGTTAGGAGGAAGTTGTTTGCAGTGAGGGTGGTGAGACACTGGCACAGGTTGCCCAGGGAGGTTGTGGAGCACAGAATCACCCAACGTGATCTTTGATCACGTTGGGTGATTCTGTGCTCCACAACCTCCCTGGAGGTGTTCAAAGCCAGGTTGGATGAGACCTTGAGCAACCTGTACTAATGGGAGGTGTCCCTGCCTGTGGCAGGGGGTTGGAACTGGCTGAGCTTTGAGCTCCCTTCCAACCTAAACCATTTTATGATTCTATGATTTAACTGCAATTTGAAGTTGCTGCATAACTCCAAGCACAGGTGAACCTCTGAATTAGGGTAAATTTAAGTACCCTCCCATGACATCTCAACTGTTGTTTTCTTGTTTTAGAATAGGCCTTGATCCCCAATATGAGGTGCTTTTAACAAGAGACTGCTCAAGATAAGGACTTATCATGAGGCTTTCCCCCATCCCCTGAGGGATGCTGCCTAGAATGAGAATCTAGTCACTAGGAAAAAAAAATTAGAGAGATATTAGGAAAGTTACAGGTCCTAACCTTAAGAAAAGGAAACAAAATAAGTGAGAGAGACAGCTGAAGATTTTCTTAACCTTGACATTCCCCTCACCGAGCCACATGCTGCAGTTTCTCAGGGAGTGCTGCTGCAGCAGAGGGAGAACAATGAATATTAGTTGAATAATCAGGATAGATTATCAAAATATATAAAATCAAAATCTCTACCCTCCAGCAAGCCACAAAGCAAAGCAGCCATCTGGAGCTCAGGAAACATTTCTGGCTTTGTCAGTAAGACTTTATTGCAAGCACACAATATAGGCTGCTAATTAAAAAAGCTGCAAGTAAGCATTTTCCCTCTCTCCAGGGACTTTTGTACATACATGCATTAGCATTCAGAATTCTGATCTTTATGAAAGGATCTTTAAGCTTCTAGGCCCAGATGAAGCTACAGGATTGTGGATTTGCCATATCTACATCCAGTCCCTAGAACTGAAAGGGCAGTATGAATGATTTGTGCTAGTGGGAGGTGTCCCTGCCTATGGCAGGGGCTTGAAACTCGATGATCTTTGAGGTCCCTTCCAACCTTACCATTCTATGATTCTATTTCAGCAATTCTATTTCACCAGTTTTGAAGGGCCAGGCTTGTACAGAGGAGGCATGTAATTGTAAGCTACAGCCCTATATGAATCTATACCTTCTTAGAAGTTTTTCTAACCCAGAAGCTGCATCTTTGCTCCTTCTGCCTTCAGCAGGCATCCCTACCTGAAGCAGACACAGCACCAAAGCAGCCCCTCTCCCCGCCAGGGCTTGTACACATTGGGTGTGATAAGAAGGACTCTTCCCAGAGCTTTCTGCAGACAAAGGTTCTTCCTGGTGTGTTTAGGCTTGGAGTTCAGACTCTAGTTTAAAAAGAAGCTCCTTTCTTTGTTTCACCTGATGAAAGGTGCCCTACTTACTGAGAATACAAAGCTACTTCTCGCTCCCGTGATTTCCTGCAGGCCAGGATGTACAGATGGCTTCTGAAGGGGGGTGGTGGGGGGGAGTGTGTGCAAAGAAAGACAGATGACACTGAAGTACAGAAGAGATTAGCAGGGTCACTGGTGCACACTCCTGGGGCCTGGCTGAAGGATTCCTGCTTCTTAAAACTGTGAGCAGCAAGAGATGATGGACTCATGGCTCCATGAAAAGTGAGTTACGACTTTGCAGTAGGAACTCACTTGGCTGCCTTCCATTGCCTTGGCTCTTCAGGATGTGAAGGCTCATGGCAAAGTGCTGCTTTGAGGTTCTGCTGAATTTTTCTCTGCAACATATCAGACAAGAGGTGTATCAGATACAAGTTCAAAGCATCTGGCCTAAATTCACAGTTGGTATTGATGATTTTGTGCACTGCTTCAGGTGACATTTTAAGCAGCTTATTTAATGTGCTAATGAGCACACAGCCAGGAGTGACTGGGAACAATGGATAAGGATGTAGAACATGGAATCACACCAAACTTGGCAGATATTAGGCTAAGATACACACAGAGTCATCTAACAAGGGTTGGATAGTGTGCTTGCACCTTCAGTATGTCAGGAAGACAACAGAAGTTGCCAGGATCAAAACACAGCTAGACAAGAAGCAGCATTTCCATTTAGTCAGTGTCAGATCAGGCACCCCTGTGGGATTGCTCCCCAAACCCTGATATGAAGCAGTGCAAGAGAGCTCCTTTTAAACTGCAGTGCAAGAGAGCTCCTTTTAAACTGCAGTGCAAGAGAGCTCCTTTTAAACTGCAGTGCAAGAGAGCTCCTTTTAAACTGCAGTGCAACAGAGCTCCTTTTAAACTGCAGTGCAACAGAGCTCCTTTTAAACTGCAGTGCAACAGAGCTCCTTTTAAACTGCAGTGCAACTTCCACTTGCAATGCAGACAACTTCCGAGAGACTGCTCAAAGTTAGAATCATAGAATG
>WBNM01017152.1:11303-25108 GCA_013399055.1 Ramphastos sulfuratus | reverse complement strand
CTGCTTTTGTGCTCTCTGAGAGCTGCTCTGTGGTGTTAGGTGCAGCTTATCCTGCTTTCCTGCTCTCTGGGAGCTGCTCTGTGGTGTTAGGTGCAGCTTATCCTGCTTTCCTGCTCTCTAGTAGCTGCCCTGTGGTGTTAGATGCAGCTTATCCTGCTTTTGTGCTCTCTGGGAGCTGCTCTGTGGTGTTAGGTGCAGCTTATCCTGCTATCGTGCTCTTGAAAGAACACTTCCAAAAAGTGGAGGAAGCTGGAGGATGGCAGGTGTGGACTGGAGGAGAACAGGTTTGGACTGAAGGAGGGCAGGTTTAGACTGCAGGCTGCCAGGAACTCCAAGGAATCATCCCTTAGATTAATCTCTTGCAAAGGAGTTGTAGGGATAGGACAAGGGGGAATGGATTGAAGCTAGAAGAGGGAAGATTGAGAATGGCGATGAGGAAGAATTCCTTGGTAGTGTGGGTGAGGAGACACTGGCACAGGTTGCCCAGGGAGGCTGCAGATGTTCCCTCCCTGGAGGTGTTCAAAGCCAGGTTGGATGAGGCCTTGAGCAAGCTGGGCTGTTGGAAGGTGTCCCTGACCCGTGGCAGGGGGGTTGGAACTGGTTGATCTTTAAGGTCTCTTCCAACCCAACCAATTGCATGAATAAAACCCAGACCTGTTCAGCTTTCAAACTGAGAGGTCCAAGGAAAAAATTGTTGGTTCCCTGTTCACCTCCAGCTCTGCCTACACCACATTTTCATGCTCTGTTGCTATCCTTCCTCAGGGCAAACAGACATCACCTCCAACATCTTGGAGGATGTGGTTGGTGGTAGAAGAACCAGACCACACATGACACTTCTCTAAGGAGAGCCTTCAGCTGCTGTGAAAGCAGTGGAAGAGCTTCTGAAGTGAGGTGCTCAGGGAGGATAAAATGTGAGGCTTTCAGGAGCGGGGCCAGGGGAGGTCACAGCCATGCTGGAGCCCTTCTGCTGTGAGGCCAGGCTGAGACAGTTGGGGGTGTGCAGCCTGGAGAGATGGCTCCAGGGAGACCTTCTGGTGGGCTTGCAGGACTTAAGGGGGTCTATAATAAAGTTGGGGGCAGAGTTTTGAGCAGAGCCTGTTGGGACAGGCCAAGGGGAGGTGGTCTGAAACTCCAAGAGGGAGATTCAGACTGGAGAGAAGGGAGAAATGTTTGACACTGAGTGTGGCGAGAGCCTGTGCCAGGCTGCCCAGAGAGGTGGGAGATGCCCCATGGCTGGCACCATCCCAGGTCAGATTGTTTGGGGCTGTGAGCAACCTGCTCTAGTTGGGGCTGTCTCTGCTGACTGCAGTGGGATTGGACTGGATGATCCTTTGGAGGTCCCTTCCAGCCTAAAGCCTACTGTGAATCTCTAAGCAGCTGCTAGTTGTTAGTCTGTATTTAAGCTTTAGCCACAGAGCAAAAGTAAAACATGCAGACAGATGAGGTTGGAGGTCTCTTACCATGGAGATTCTGAAAGAAAAAGGTAAGACAGACTAAAAACAACCCCAATGGCACAAGATGCAGGAGGGCCAGCTTGGCTCTGGAGAGAACTTCCCATCACCGAAGCTCTTTCAGAGCCATCACATTCACCGTGGGGTTTGCCACAGCAACATGGAGCTTCTGCGGCAGCTCTGCACAACCTGCTTCTGCAAATAGCTCCCTGCTTGATTTGCCTTAATTAACAATCTGAGCTCATTTGCTTCCCCAGAGGAGGGATTTCATTGCAGGGAGCTGGAGCTGCAGCAAGCCAAGAAACCAGTCTGTGGCTTGCTGCTGAAGGCAAGCTTTGAGAGCAAGGGATATTGGCAAGCCAGCCTGAAACTGCCAACGTTTGGACACTTGCATTTTATTTGGCCACTCTTATTTTAGTTGGCCAATCATATTCTATGTTTTGATCAAAAATGGAAGGGCTGAAGCACCCTGCCCTTCTCCAAACCCCCTTCCCCGCTCTGCACCCCTCAAATCATCCATACCATCCCTTTCTTCAAGGAGGATGACACCAGAGCACCTTCTACCAGGCACTCCACAGCTCAACCAACAGGTGGTGGTTGCCCATTTCCCCCCAGCAGTGCCAGCTTGGAAGCAGCTGGTAGAGGAAGGCTCTTCCTCTGCTTCCCTGCACAAGGGCAACAGCTGCTGAGCCTCATCCCTACCCTAGAGAAGCACAACAAGAGCAAGAAGGCAGCAAATGTGACTCACTGTTCGATCCTCCAGGTACATGGTTTTCGATAGGAAGTCGATGCCAATTGTTGCCTGGAAGAAAAAAAAACCAAGATGGGAAAAATAACCCCAAAATCTCTTAAATTCAACATCAGGACACTGTGAGAGGACAAAAGGTGATGGCTTTAAGCTAAAAAGGGAATTTCAGACTAGAGAGAAAGCAGAAAGGTTTCACAATGTAAAGTTGGGGTTTTTTTTGTTGTCACATCAGAATTCAAGAAAAATTGGGAGGAGTTTTCTGCTTTCTTCTACCTAGAAATAAGATTCAAGATTCAGAACCAAACCAATATCATAAAGCACAAAAAGTTCTTCACCTGAATTGCTGTTACCTCCATCCCTGCAGACCTTCAAGGTGATGCTGGACAGGGTTGTGAGCAACCTGATCTAGTTGAGGGGGTCCCTGCTGAGTGCGGAGGAGGTTGGACTGGATGAGCTTTGGAGATCCCTTTCAACCCAGCCCATTTCATGATTCTATGATATTGAGGGATGAATCCAGTCAGCCAGATGGGTATCAGCAAAAAAAATATATGCCTATGACCTAACTTGGCATCCATCAACCAATCCAGGGCACCCAGGCACAGTTTAAGCTTCCCGACTGCCAAGAGAAGGCAGCTGTGTGCTGGGCTGCAGCCAGAGCAGTGTGGGCAGCAGGGCAAGAGAGGCCATTCTGCCCCTTGGCTCTGCTCTGCTCAGACCTCACCTCCAATCCTGCCTCCAGTGCTGCTGGCTCCAGCAGGAGGAGGACACAGAGCTGCTGCAGGGAGGCCAGAGGAGGCCACAAGGATGAGGCAAGGGCTGGAGCAGCTCTGCTGTGAGCACAGGCTGAGGGAGCTGGGGGGGTGCAGCCTGCACAAGAGAAGGCTCCAGGGGCACCTCAGAGCTGCCTGCCAGCAGCTGAAGGGATCCTGCAGGAAGGCTGCAGAGGAACTTGGGCTAAGGGGCTCTAGAGACAGGCCAAGGGGCAATGGTTTGGAGCTGAGGCAGAGCAGGCTTAGAGTGCAGCTGAGGCAGAAGTTGTTCAGCAGGAGGCTGCTGAGACTCTGGCACAGGCTGCCCAGGGAGGCTGTGGCTGCCTCCTGCCTGGGGGGGCTCTAGTGGAAGGTGTCTCTGCCCATGGCAGAGGAGTGGGAACTAGATCATCTTTAAGGTCCCTTCCACTCAAACCATTCTATGACTCTAAAGGTTCCCTGGCTTCAGGAGCAAGATCTCTAGAGCCTGGAAAACATTCCATAATGATTTGAAAAGACCAAAGAGGTCAGAGAGAAACCTCTCAGCTATGGCTTGCTAGAACCTCCTCGCGGCTCTCCCACTCCGAGGCAGGTATTTTACTGTGTTTTGAATGCTCTTATCCCTTCCCCATCTATCCCCATAATTAATTCCTTGGATCCTGCCAGATACTTGACGTGGTAGGAATAAAGAAGACAGGCAGGCAGGCTGCTTGGGAGCAACACAGACAAACCAGCTGCAGAGGAACTAAAAAAAGACCAAACAGAACCGAACAACCCAAACTGAATTTCCATTTGCAACTAAACAAACACAGGGCAGGAAACAAAACTTTCCTGGCTGGATCAGGAGAGTGGATTGGGGAAAATCAAATAAACAGTGGTGGATCCTCAGCTGGTTCCCTGGTGGTTTGTCACCTGTCATTGAGTGTCACTGATGATCAGAGGGCTGGAGCAGCTCCATTTTTCATATTGAACCAGGAAGGTGTCTGCTCTGCTCTGGGGAGACCTCGCCTGCAGGGTTGGGGCCAGCCCTGAGGCCTTCAGCACAAGAGAGATATGGACCTGATGGAGAGTGTCCAGAGGAGGCCACCAAGGTGCTCAGAAGGGGCTGGAGAACCTCTGTTATAGGGAGAGGCTGGGAGAGTTGGAGTGGTTCAGGCTGGAGAAGAGAAGGCTGCAGGGAGAGCTCAGAGCTGCACTGCAGTATCTGCAAGGAAGCTCCAGGCAGAGGGACTGTCTAGAAGGGCTTGAGGTGACAGGATGAAGGGAAAGGATTTGGACCTGGAGCAGGTTGGACATCAGGAGAAGCTCTTCACAGTGAGGGTGGTGAGACACTGGAACAGGTTGCCCGGAGATGCACTTGAGGCCCCATCCCTGCAGACATTCAAGATCAGAATGGAGGTGGCCCTGGGCAGCCTGATCTAGTTGGAGGTGTCCCTGCTGAGCTCGGGGGGGTTGGACAAGATGACCTTTGAGGGTCCCTTCCAACCCACTGCAGGAATTGTGACATTCCCAGTTCAAAAAGATGATACTGCAAAGCAGCTCTAAGAAGCCTCCAAAGCCTCATGCCACAAAATGCTTCACTTCAGTTTGGTTTGGGTTGTTTTGGTTCCTCAGAAGATGGCCTCAAAGATGCTTTTATCTTCCCTTGTGTCTGTTTGATTTTGCTTTAGAGAAGAAAAGCTCCAACCCCGCCCCCCCCCCCCAAAAAAAAAAGAAGTTCCACCACGTCAGGATCCCATTCTGGCTGCCAAATTGCTACAGATTCATCTTTTCCCTGCTGTCAGCAGGAGCTGGAACATCAGCTGCAGAGGCCCAAACCTGTCTCAGCTTGTGCTTCGTGCCACCCCTCCTACACAGCAGCTCTGAAGCTCACTCACTGCCACGGGGAAGCTCTCTAAGGCTGCTGCAAATGCAAGGAGCAGGCAGGAATGCAGCAGGTCAGGGAGATTCCTGCGCTTGGATGTTCAGAGAATCACGACCATTGGGTTGGAAAAGGGCTCTGAGATCATTGAGTCCAATCATCAACCTGACACCACCATGGCCATCAAACCATGGCCCCAAGTGCCATGGCCACAGCTTGCTTCAACACCTCCAGGCATGGAGACTCCACCACCTCCCTGGGCAGCCTCTGCCAATCCCTGACCACTCTTGCAGCAAAGAAATTTTTCCTCCTCTCCAACCTCACCCTCCCCTGGCACAATCTCAGGCCATGTCCTCTCCTTCTATCACCTGAGATGAGGGAGGAGAGACCAATCCCACTCCACTGCAACCTCCTTTGAGGGAGCTGTAGAGAGCAATGAGGTCTCCTCTCAGCCTCCTCTTCTCCAGACCAAACCACCTACATGTTCAGAGGATGCAAAATGCAAGAGAAAGACCAAGCACAAAACTTCTTTCAGGTCTTTCAGGTCAGGGCAATGCAAAGATTTCTGCTCATCAGGTTGAGAAGGCAACGTGGCAGCTGAGATGGGATCCTGGGCAACCTGCTCTGGGTACTTCAGCAGTGGGGTAGGCCTGGATCATCTCCAGAGGTCCCTTCTATTCTGGGATGTACAAGTAGGCAACCAAGCTGGGGAAGGGTCTGGAGAGTAGGGCTGGGGAAGAGCAGCTGAGGGAGCTGCAGTTTTTGAAGATGAAGAAGAGGAGGCTGAGGGGAGACCTCATTGCCCTCTACAGCTCCCTGACAGGAGGTTGCAGTGAGGTTGGGGTAGGTCTCTTCTCCCTCATCTCAGGTGACAGAAGGAGAGGACATGGCCTGAGATTGTGCCATGAGAGGGTTAGGTTGGAGAGGAGGAAAAATTCCTTTGCTGCAAGAGTGGTCAGGAATTGGCAGAGGCTGCCCAGGGAGGAGGTGGAGTCTCTATGCCTGGAGGTGTTAAAGTAACCTATGGCCATGGCACCGGGGGCCATGGTTTGATGGCCATGGTGGGTTTGGGTTGATGCTTGGACTGGGTGACCTTGGAGGGCTTTTCCAACCCAAACAGTTCTGAGTAGAGGAAAACTCTGCTCACAGATGGAAAAAAAACCACATGGACATGACATGAAGCTAAAGAAGGTGGAGGTAGGGTTAAGCTGCTTGCTGGAGAAGAAACAGGGACCCTGGGTCATGNGCTGGAACCCAGGAGGTTCCACCTGAAGATAAGGAGAAACTCCATTGGTGTGAGGGTGCTGGAGGCCTAGAGCAGGCTGCCCAGACAGGTTGTGGAGTCTCCTTCTGTGGAGACTTTCAAAACCCATCTGGATGTGTTCCTATGGGACCTGCCCAGGGTGCCCCTGCTTTAGCAGGGGACAGGACTCAATCTCCAGAGCTCCCTGCCAACCCTTACCATTCTATGATTCTCTGTTTGTCAACGCTGGGCTTTCATTACACATCCCCTAGGCTGGCACAGGACAAGGGAAGCCTCTCCCAGCATGTCCATGGGGAGAAAGGAACAAGTTCTGCACCATGAAGGTAGTGGAACACTGCAACAGGTTGTCCAGGGAGGTGGTTGAGGCCCCAACCCTGGAGATATTCCAGATGAGGCTGGACAGGGCTTTGGGCAACCTGATCTGGTTGAGGATGTCCCTGCTGACTGCAGAGGGGCTTGGACTGGGTGAGCTTTGGAGGTCCCTTCCAACCCAGCCCATTCTATGAAATCACCCCTGGGATCACACCAGCACTGGATGAGTTTTATTCCAGGTGTTTGAGTTTCCTTGACAAGATAGGAAGTTCTGGGTTTAGATTCCCAAAATGCTGCTTCCCATGACATTTAGGAATAAGCTGGAGGGCCAACAGCTGAATTCCTTTTCCCTAGCAGCAAGCAGAAGCAAAGCCTGAATGCACAGCAGAGATTTTACTAAATGCTGGTTTCTATTTTTATCAACTGAAGACACAGGCACAAAAACCCTGTTCAAATGATAGGCTGTGGCAGTGTACACAAGATGTGCATCCAAAATTTATGAGGACTGTCCAGAAGCTAACAGCCTTACAGCTGGTGAAGCACCCAGAGGGGTGTCAGCAGTGTTGTCACCTCCCCAGCCCTTGGCTTTGAGAGGGCTCCAGAGGGTGCTGGGCACTGGGATATTTCCATCCTGCTCTGCTGTGGTTTTGGCCAAGCTTTGATGAGTCATTTTGCAATCATTTGGTGTTATTATGGCAGCTCAGCTCCTCCTGTTATCAGAAAGCACAGAGGGTCAAAGCTGCTTGAGAAAGAACTAGGACAAAGCTTTTTAGAGAGGAGAGGAGCAGACCTGAAAGAAAAATAGTGTTGGGGGTGGGGGTGGAAAAAAAAAAAAACAACCCAAGCAGGTTAACTAAAAGAACTGCATTCAGCTGGCCATGTAATTACAGCAGGGTGTACCTCAGAGCATATTTGCTCTCCTGGGAGCAATGCTGCCTACTGCAGCCCTCCCCCACCACAGAAGCTTTGCTTCTGCCAGGGCTGAGAACTTGCAGCTCATCCTCCCCAATTTACAGAGATGAGGAACTGCAAGGAAGGAATCATTCAAAGTAGTGTGGCCAGCAGGTGGAGAGAGGAGCTCCTGCCCCTCTGCTCTGCTCTGGGGGTAGCTCAGCTGGAGCCCTGTGCCTAGCTAGGGGGCCCTCAACACAGCAAGGACATGGACCTGATGGAACAGGTCCAGAGGAGGCCACAAAGATGATCAAAGGGCTGAAGAACCTCTGCTATGGGGACAGGCTTAGAGAGTTGGGGGTGGAGAAGGGTCCAGGGAGACTTTAGAGCTGCTTCCAGTACCTGAAGGGGGCTTCAAGAAGGCTGCAGAGGGACTGTTCCCAAAGGCCTGCAGGGAAAGGATGAGGGCAGTGGTTTGAAAGGAGAGCAGAGCAGCTTGAGATTGGATGTGAGGAACAAGTTCTGCACCAGGAGGGTGCTGGAACACTGCAACAGGTTGCCCAGGGAGGTGATTGAGGCCCCAGCCCTGGAGATATTGAAGGTGAGGTTGGAGAGGGCTGTGGGCAACCTGATCTAGTTAAGGGTGTCCCTGCTGAATGCAGGGGGGGCTGGACTGGATGAGCTTTGGAGATCCCTTCCAACCCAAACCATCCTAGGATCCTATGGTTAAGGAGTAAAGAGCTTTAAATGAGATACTTGGACAGACACCAAGCAACAGAAGAGTCACTGTGGTTTCCTGGGTTTTTTTTTTCCCCTTGCCTCCTCCTCTTCCCACCCCCCTAAAAACCTTTCACATTCAGCAGGGAACNGTGCAGCCTGCACAAGAGAAGGCTCCAGGGGCACCTCAGAGCTGCCTGCCAGCAGCTGAAGGGATCCTGCAGGAAGGCTGCAGAGGGACTTGGGCTAAGGGGCTCTAGAGACAGGCCAAGGGGCAATGGTTTGCAGCTGAGGCACAGCAGGCTTAAAGTGCAGCTGAGGCAGAAGTTGTTCATCAGGAGGCTGCTGAGACTCTGGCACAGGCTGCCCAGGGAGGCTGTGGCTGCCTCCTGCCTGGGGGTGTTGCAGGCCAGGTTGGATGAGGCCTTGAGCAGCTGAGTCTGGCTGAGGTGTCCCTGGGCATGGTGGGGAGGGTGGAGGAGATAATCTTCAAGGTCTCTTCCAATCTGAACCATTCTATGAATCCTGCATCTCTAAGGTCCCTTCCAACCTAAGACACTGTGTGATCTTTCACCCCACTGCAGAACCTCTTGCAGCTCAGCTTTTAGAAGAGAGGGACACCTGTGACATCTTCGCCCATGGAGTCATCAGATCTGGGATGGGCTGATAATAAATGATGGAAAAAAAAAACAAACCCAAAACCAAACCTCCCTAGTAGACTGAATTTCTTGGGAGACAGAGAATCACAGAATGTCAGAGGCTGGAAGATCTAAGAAAAGATCTCTTCAAGGCACATCCTGAAGTCACAGCTAAGCTGCTGGAGCAGAATGCAGCTGCTCTGAGAGGTTATCAAAGCAGCAAGCTGCAATCCAATGGATACTCCCAAGGGAAGACATGGCAACAGAAGAGAAGAACTGAATTTACCTGGTAGGTGTTGTCAAAGCTGTCATACATGAACCTGGTGATCAAGGAAGTCTTCCCCACTGAAAAAGAAAAGCAACAAAACACAGGTTCAGGGAACAGTTTCAGTGCAGGTTTTCAGCAAGTGACTTCCAAACAGCCTGGGGAGGAGTTCTGCTGTGATCCATTCCACACCATGAGATTTCCTACAAGCAAGAGAGTAGAGACTTGACCTCAGAACTGCAAAAGTCAGCAGCAGGTTTGGCTTTGTGAGCAAAGTTTGCTCCTGGAGGCTTCCCAAGCATCAGTTTCACAGAAGTCACAGATTGCATCAGGTTGGAAGGGACTCAAAAGTCATCTTGTCCAACCCCCTTGCAGCCAGTAGGGACACCTTCAGCCAGAGCAGGCTGTCCTGGGCCACCTCCAGCCTGCCCTTGACTGCCTGCAGGGATGCAGCCTCAAGCACCTCCCTGTGGCCTGTGCCAGCCTCTCCCCACCCGCCCTGTGCAGAGCTTCTCCTCATGTCCAACCTAACCCTGCCCTGCTCCAGCTCCAAGCCATTGTCCCTTGTCCTGTCACCCCAATCCCTTCTGGACAGTCCCTCCCCAGCCTGCCTGCAGCTCCCCTGCAGATATTGCAGTGCAGCTCTGAGCTCTCCCTGCAGCTTTCTCTCCTCCAGCCTGCACAGCCCCAACTCTGCCAGCCTGGCCCCACAGCAGAGCTGCTCCAGCCCCCTCTCAGCACCTTGCTGGCCTCCTCTGGAGCCTCTCCAGCAGCTCCAGGGCTCTCTTGTGCTGGAGGCCCCAGAGCTGGCCCCTGCCCTGCAGGTGAAGTCTCCCCAGAGCACAGCAGAGCAGAGCAGAGACCTTCCTGGTTCAATATGATAATTGGAGTAATTTGTTAGTTCAGTCATGGAACCCCAGCATGGTGGGGGTTGGAAGGGACTTGTGCAGATCACCCACCCCAACCCCCCTGTTAAAGCAGGATCACCTGAACTAAATCACAAGTGGCACATTTAGATGGGGTTGGAACCTTTCCAGAGAAGAGGACTCCACAACCTCTCTGGGCAGCCTGCTCCAGGGCTCTGCCATCCTCAAAGTGAAGAACTGGTCAGGCACTGGCACAGGCTGCCAGGGAGGTGGTGGAGTCCCCATGCCTGGAGGTGTTCAAGACAGCTGTGGCCAGGGCACCTGAGGCCATGGTTTGGTGGCTGTGGTGGGGTTGGGTTGATGGTTGGACTGGGTTGATCTTGGATCTCTTTTCCAACCTAAACAATTCTATCATTCTATGGATTTGCTGCAACTCCTGTGTTGCAGTTTGTGCCCAGTGCCCTTTGTCCTGTCACTGGGCACCACTGGCAAGAGTCTGGCTCCATCCTCCTGACATTTAACCTTCACCTATTGATAAACAGCAATGAGACCCCCTCTCAGGCTGCTCTTCCCCAGGCCTCTCAGCCTTTCCTTGTCCCCCTCATCATCTTAGTGGCTCTCTGCTGGGCTTCCTCCAGTAGTTTCTTGCCCTTCTTGATCTGAGGAGCCCAGAGTTGGACACAGCATTGCAGATGTGGCCTTACCAGGGAGATGACTCAGTAACAAGCTTCACTGAACACGTGCAGCAGCTCTGACAGCCCCTACAACAAATCACCACAGACAAGGCAGCTCTCCTGGCTCATCAAACACAGCAGCTAAGAGGCTTTTAACCACATCTGGCTGCACATCTCCTCAATGCCACCCTCTGTGGCACATCATTGGCAGGCCCTGAAGCAGCAGCACCACAGCACCAGCCAAGACTGAAGAGCATCATTGTTGAGGGCCTTATCTGCCAGCTGCCAACAGTTCCTGCAGCTCTTCTCACTTCATTAACTTCACCCTCCCCAGGACATGTTCCTGCTGCTTTTTGCTCTCAGCAGCTTGGCATGCTGGTAAGGATGGCATTGTGCACCCTGGTGATGTCTGGAGCTCATGGTGGTTGTCTTCACTTGGGAGATGATGCTGAAGGCAATGGAAGATCTTCCTCACCAGGAGAGCCTGAAGGAGCTGGGGTTTGGAGAGGAGGAGCCTGAGGGCTGCCCTCATTCATGTTGCTAAAGATGTGCAGGGTGAGTGCTCAGAGGCTGCAGCCAGGCTCTGCTGGGTGATGCCCAATGCCAGGCCAAGGGGCACTGGGTGGAAGTTGAGGCACAGGAAGTTTCATGGAAACATAAGGAGGATTTTTTTCCCTGTGAGGGTGCCAGAAGACTGGAACAGGCTGCTCAGGGGGGTTGTGGAGTCTCCCTCTCTGGAGATACTGCAGACCTGCCTGGATGTGTTCCTGTGTGACCTGCTCTAGGTGATCCTGCTCTGGCAGGGGAGTTGGACTGGATGAGTTTTGGAGGTCCCTTTCAGCCTTTGACCTTCTGTGATTCTGTGAAGAGAATCATGGAATTGTTTAGGTTGGAGAAGACCTCCAAGATCATCCAGTCCAACCTTCAACCCAACACCACCACATGAGAGGTGCACCATGAGAGTGCTGGGACACTGGAGCAGGTTGCCCAGGGAGGTGGTTGTGACCCCAGCCCTGGAGATATTGAAGGTGAGGCTGGACAGGGCTGTGAGCAACTTGATCTAGCTGAGGATGTCCCTGCTGAGTGCAGAGGGGCTTGGACTGGATGAGTTTTGGAGCTTCCTTCCAGTCCAGACCATTCTATGACTCTGTGATGCTGCAGCTCCTCTGTAACTGCAGCTCAGCTTGGCCAGGTGAGACCACAACCAAATCTCATCATCAAAATGGACACAGGTTGTTCTCTCCATCTTTAACTCCTCCTTTCAATAAACCCCAACCTGCTCTCACCATCCTGGCAGAAGCACAAACCCACAACTCCCACTTCATCCCTAGTTCCCAACACCTTCTCATCTCTCCCTGCCTGCCAATGGCACCAACTACCCTCCAGCCCTACCAAAAAAAACCAAAACAAACGCTGGATGAATCACCTCCAGATCCCTGGCCCATCTGTCACAGACTGAAGGGCTGGAGATGCTGATTCTCCTGGGTGGAAGTTCAGCTGCTCTCAGCCCTTCTTCAGAGAACTCATGGAGAGAACAAAAACAAGAAAGCTACAGAAATTCATCTGGCCACACCAACACAGCTCCTGACTTGCTTAACTCTAAAGCACCTTCACAGAGGGTTTGGGGAGGACACCAAACTGTCTTCCAGCATCCTAACTGGGTTTACAGAACCATAGAATTGTCAGGGTTGGAAGAGATCACAAGGACCATCCAGCTCCAAGCCCCCTGCCATGGGCAGGGACACCTCACACTAGAGCAGGTTGCTCACAGCCACATCCAGCCTGGCCTTAAACACTTCCAGGGATGAGGCTTCCACCACCTCTCTGGGCAACCTGTGCCAGTCTCTCAGCACCCTCATACTGAAGAACATCTTCCTAACATCCAGTCTGAATGGATGGAACCAGCACAAGAGTGACAACCTGGATTGTCAGTCAGGATAATCCTTTCTGATGGGAACTGTCATCCTGCAGCAGGCACAGCACAGCCTGCTGGAAGTCACAAAAACACCTTGGTTGGAAGAGATCTTGAAGATCATTGAGTCCAAGCATGAACCCAGCACTGCTCCTTAATAAAGCATGGCCCTCAGCACCACATCTCCATGGCTTTGAAATCCCTTGATTGAGGTCAAGGTGGGATATTCTTAAAGGATTCTTGGCAAAGAAGATCAGCTGTGGCCTTTTGTTGTTGTCCAAGGAAATCACAGAATCCTTTAGCCTGGAAAAGACTTTTTAAATCATCCAGTCCAGCCTTGAACCCAGCAGGGCCAACCCTGATGCTAAACCACAGCCCTCAGCACCACAGCTCCAGGGCTTTGAAACCCTCCAGGGATGGGGACTCCACCACTGCCATGGGCAGCCTGGCACAGGCCTGGACAACCCTGAAGGGGAAGAAATTGTTCCTCATGGCCAACCTAAACCTCCCCTGAGGCAACTTGAGGACACTTCCTCTTGTCCTATTCGTTGTGACTTGGAAGAAGAGCCCAACCCCCATCTGGCTCCAACCTCCTCTCAGGGAGCTGTAGAGAACCAGAAGGTCTCCTCTCAGCCTCCTCTTCCCCAGGCTCAACCCTCCCAGCTCCCTCAGCTGCTCCTCCCCAGCCCTGTTCTGCAGGTCCTTCCCCAGCTTTGCTGCCCTTCCCTGGCCCTGTTCCAGCCTCTCAGTGTCCTTCTGGGAGTGAAGGGCCCAAAACTGAACTCAGGATTCCAGCTGTGGCCTCAGCAGTGCTCAGTTGAATGGGTACAAACCCTGCCCTGATCCTACTGACCACACTCTTGGTGATCCAAGCCAGGCTGCTGGTGCCCTTCTTGCCCACTGGGCACCCCCTGGCTCATCTTCAGCTGCTGTCACCCAGCACCCCCAGGTTCTTTTCTGCTGGGCATTTTCCAGCCACTCTGCCCCCAAGCTTGGAGCCTTCCTGGGGTTGTTGTGACCCAAGTGCAGGACCCAGCCCTTGGCTTTGTTGAATTTCATGCAGTTTGCCTTGGCCCATGGCTCCAGCCTGGCCAGAGCCCTCTGCAGAGCCTTCCTACCCTTCAGCAGATCAACTCTCCCACCCAGCTTGGTGCTGTCTGCAAGCACTGAGACCCCCAATTTGCTGCCAGAGGACCTGCAGGAGAGTTTGGATTTTGTTCTGTTTGATGCTTTCATGGTTCCTGCTCCACCTCACAGGCCAGGGTTTTACCCAGCTCACAGAAGGCATGAATTTGGGAGTGACTGGAAGTGAGTTTGAGGGGAGAGAGTTCCCAACAATCTTGCAAAAAGCAGAAGCAACTTCAAGGGGAAAATGAAGCTCAGCAGGGAGAAGCAGCAGCAAAATAATACACAGAGACAAGAGCTTGAAATGCAGGTTGCAAACAAGGGGGAGAGCA